>JAHBCN010021928.1:0-13696 GCA_019359885.1 Listronotus oregonensis | reverse complement strand
ACCATCCCACTTCAATCATCGTCGTAACTAAACACAATTGGGGTTTACGGTAGGATCCCCTAATGAAGCACCATCAAATAATAATTTAATTATTTACACTGATATTAGAGGGATAATGCTTGTTGTACCCAATTTAAAAAAAAGTGCCCAAAACTTTCATATTGCCGCCTTTTTACATGGGGACGCGCTTGGCTGTGAAAGCCAAAAAAAAACTTCTATGTTTGGCCCCGCTTGGCCAAAGATGCAGAAAAAAAAAATGAAAATATAATATATAAAACAGCACAAGTGTATACACGTTATTATAGTAGTGGGGGGAATTTTTTTTCTTTAATTTTAAAAAAGCTGAATCCAAAATTAGAAGTTCTGGCTTTTACGGCTTACTAGACCTAAGAAGGGTGCTCCATTGCATATAAAATGGAAATTTAAAGTAGAATTGTTACAAAACTGTTTATCCAAAATGCGAAGATTATATATTTTCAAAAAAACAGGGTAAGTATTTTTTCCCCGTTTTTTCTATTTTCCCAAACGTCATTTGTTTTTAAATGTAAATCTAAAATTTAAAAAATCCAAAAACTTTTGCATAAACCTTTTTCTATATTTCTTTATATTATTTTTAAAAAACATGTCAAATTATAGGAAAAAACCCTATACATTTCCCCAAATATAATAAGGAAGTGAAAATATTATTAAATCTTAACTTTTAAACTATTAAAAAGTGTGTTATTTTTTATAAATTATATTTTTATTGCTAGGGGAACGAGAAGAGACGCGGGGGTGGTTTTTGAGAAAAAAAGGAAATTCTCGTCAAGAGCACAGAGCCATTTTTCTGAGTCCGCGAGATTTGACGAGAAATGGGTAAGTTTTTTTAAGTCATTTTTTTATTTGCAAATTAAGTAAAGCTAATTTAGTATTTCATTCATTCACAGGGGCATTCGCCTTCACTTTACCATAAACTCATCTAAAGTTCCTACTAAAACTTTTATTCCTTTACTTAACATTAACAACAAATAAATATCGGATGCTAATACTTAGAATTTAAGTTTAAGTGAACTACAACAGGACTTAAAAGATTATTAAAATCTTATATTTTCTACCTATAATAGCTTTATACATTAACCGATGCTGCGGTGTTGAATAGTAAATAAAATGTTTAATAATATAAATAAGGAACCTGTCAAAATAATTTTCATTAATATTATAAAGTTTGTATTCTTTTTTTTTTTTTAAATTTGGGGGATATATTAATATTTAACTGGTCATATTTGATTCAATGTACTGCATTTTCTTTAGGATACCCACTTATATATTTTAATATCGGTATAAATTTCATTCCAGACACCAACATTGTACAAAAGTTAAAAGCCCCCTTTTTTGGATAATTTTTGACACTCGCAGATTGAATGACAGTAAATTATAGTGCTGAAATAGCCACGATGCGAAGGTTGGGCCCGAATTTACAGGATGTGTTATGGCTCGTTCAAAAAAAAACATCATGCCTGTCTGAGTCGTTTGTCGAAAAAGACTTGTGTATAATCTATAATTGAGAATAGAGCCATTTCGGCATTGGCTGTGGGGGTGTTACACAAGGTATTTGAAAATGTGTCAATATACACAGAGATACAAGGATGTTAATCATAAATTTTTGTGGCAAATTTATGTTCTCTCGGTAAATGTACTTGAACACTTGGTTTAATTTTATTATTTTAAAATATTTTCTTTCTTCTAGATACAAATTATATAGAAGTGGTTGTGGCTTTTTTTTGGGTTTTTTCAAAAACTATCTTATACTTTTTTATGCATAGTCGTATACACCTTTTGCCCGACTGTGTATTTCACCCCTAAAGCTTCTATATTTTGTTACCGATTACTACAAAATTTCCAAATAGATCTTTTCTAAAACCCCTAAACAGTAGTTTGATTATTTTTCACAAACTAAGGAAAGATTTCCCGTAATAGGGTATCATTTAAGATTTAGTCGTAGGCTTTATTACAAAATAAATAGCTACAGCAGTATTTTATACATTTGTTTTTATACAAACCTACTGGACTGTTCTAGACGATTTATTCTTGTTTCGTACATTTGCGTTTCGTACACCTTAAAAATTTTCCAAATATTCTTATTTCGTACACAAAATTAATTATTCAGTTTTAGACCCCATTTCGTACACCAAAACTGAGGTAGGTTGCTGTCTCTGATGGTTCATAAAATATGGTAAAGTGAATAAAACTAATTTTATAATAAATATCAAAATATTATTGCTTACATATAATACGTTGCAAAAATTTAAAATATTTATTTGGATAATAGTTATATTAAAATAATCTAATGAAAAGTTTATAAAATGTTCTTTTTTTTTTGGGAAAAAAAAAAACCCCCTTTTTTAAAAACCCAAAAAATAAGCTGACCGACCAGAACTAAGGGCTTTTGAATTTTTCTAAATTATCCCTTTTTTTTTGGGAGCCATGGCGGAATTGCACCTTAAGGGAAAAAGTTTACTGTTCCTATTTTTTAGTAATTTATTACGTCTAAAATATAATTGGGAAAAATAAAAAGCCGCTTATAATAATTTTAATATGATATTTATTTGCTTGTTTATTTGGGTCCACAATGGTCGGGGGTTACGAAACGAGAAGCCTAAAATTGATTAAATAATTCAGTGTAAAAACGAAATTTTTGGGGTAAATTTCAAAAATGTACAAATGGATAGAATTAAAAACCCCTTTCTAGAAAACGGCGCGCGATCCATGGTACAAGGGATCCAATAAACTGCAACATCGTACAAGAACAATACATTATAAAAAGGTTTTTTTTTGTTTTATGCTTCAGTGATGACAACTGCTATAAGCACTTTTTAAGTTTTGAAATGACAAAAAATAAATAAAAAACAAAAAAAATGCGTATGTAGTAAGTTAAAAATATCTTAGAATTAACTTTTCTTATATAATTCAGTCGTAAAATGGGATGTCTCTAATAATTATTTAAGTTCTTACTTTGTCTAAAAACCTATTCTAGGTAAAATGAAATGTATAAATAAAATAAATTAAAATATATAATGTTATAAATACCAAATAACAATATTCTAAAATTAAATAAATAACTAAATCTATATTTAAAAATTATAAACTTCATCATGTCCTGAGTTCCTGGATTGTACCTAGACCATGCTGCATTACCCCGTTGCACGGTAACCAATTCTTTGGATAATGAAACTTCGAGATTTTTGCTTTTTTTTTGCAAATTTCTTTAAAAAACCCTTAGCCTTTCCCCCCAAAAAAAACAAATGTTTCAACAGAAAAAGGAATGAAGATAAAGCGTTCTTCAAGCTCTTTATATTTTAGATGTTTTTTTTCTCGGCAATACGGCACCCCAACCACAAAATTAGTTTTGTCAAGATAGGTTTTCAAGTGTATGGCTGCAAGTAGCGTCCCAAAGTAATTGTTTTCCATTTTTGGGAAAATTTAAAAGGTCATTCCATCTCCCGTTTTCCATCGTTCCGCAAACTCCCAAAAGGCTCTAACACAGAAGGATTTTCAGCTAAAACCAGAGCTCTCTTGATAATGTCATTTATCTGGCTGTGCCTAGAAAAACCCCTGCACTTTTTTGCAGCAACCCATGTAGGCCATAAATACCCGCATTTTCGCCGGGAAAATCAGGTGTGCTCTCCAAACGGAGAAAGCGGGGGTGGAAAAAAATGGAATGTTTTGTTTTCTAACAAATTTCCCAAAGACGAAGATGGAAGTGCGTTAATCCAAGCATTTTTCAGGGCCTGAAGAGAAAGTAGGCGTGCCTTATCTTCACTTGTTTTGGCACATGTTTTTTTAACGAGCTTGGCAAATTAAAAAATCAAAATCTTTCTGTTTTTTTGGGAATTCTTGTGGTTGATTTTAAAAAATTTTTCAAACAGATAACCATCTTACAAAACGATTGCTAAAATCATTATCTACTGTCCAAAAAATATAGGAAGGTAAAATTTTGGAAAGTAAACCTGAACGTCATTGATTAAAACCCAAAAAAGGGAGAAATAGACAGGGTGGATGTATCTCTTATTCCCCAAAACCTTCAAATTTTACTTGAAAAAGTGCTTTCTCCAAAAATTTAATTTAATATCACAATTTGTTATGTCTTGAACCAAACTTTGTAATACATTATCAAAATTACAAAGTAATTCTGGAGATTTTTAACAAAGGGAAACATCTTAACAAATAAGACTTTTGGGGTATGGAAAGGAATATTTTATTAAATAATAGGAAATATGTGAGTCTATAAATTTTAATTTGGTGCTAAAAGATTTTAAAAAAATTTTGTCTTTTTTTAATTGAGTATTCAATTTATTTGACGAAAAGCCTTTTCCCAATAAATTAAAATTTGAAATGGGAATTAATGACAGATTAGGAACAACACTAAAAAAATTTGATAGTATATTGGAATGATCTTTAGATAAAACAGTTAATTCACACTTATCAAAATTTAAATTTAAACCCAAATCTTTACTTCCCCGTTATTTTATGAAAATTATCTAAAACCGATTTTGGGTTTCCAGCAAGTGTCCCCACCCTAGATCCCAAAAGATTTATTTCTGTATTTAATGATAAATGGACACCTCTTTGGGGAAAAAATATTTTGATCACCGAAAGAAAGTAAACTCGGATTATCATAACATTGGGCTATAAATGGTAAAAATTGGGGAGATATTCGCTTACTCGTGAAAAAATTGTTTTTCTATTTACCATTTAAAAGCGTTTTGATAATCTTTTTTTAAAAATAACTTTACCCCGATTCAAAAAGGGAAAAAGAAGAAAACGACGTATTGCATGTTTGCTGCTTCTGCTCCGCATTTTGTTCCAAAGCCAAGTTGATATGGGCGATAAAGGTTTCCTAGCTTTTCATAAATACGAGAGCAAAACCTTAGAAGCTAAACGTCGAAAACATTTTCCCCTACTGCTATTGGTCAAATACCTCCATCTTTTTTATTAAAACCATAGGTTTGCTCCAAAAAAAAATTAAAAAATTTTTTTGAACTGAACCTTGAAAAAAATGAGTTATAAAAGCCTTAATTGACACAGTAATTTAAAAGAAGGGTTCCATGCTCTTTATTACCAAGTCCTCAAGATGTTTTGGGGCTTAATGAATCTATACCAAAAGCCCCAGGACGAAAGGGAAGGGGAAAAAGCACTTTTAATTTCATTTTCAGATAAATTAAAATTAAAATCAATTTTTTAAAAAAAATAATCGACACTTTAAATTAAAAATTTAAAAAATATATTTTTAAAAAATAGAAGTGACAAAAATACCCTTATGGGCAGTGTTAGTATTTAGAATGCCATATTTTATAAAAATAAGAGGCAATGTACCGGTGATCCCTTTCCCAAAATTTAAAAGTACTAGCTTTTTCAGTAAAACCGAAAATGTAAAAAATTAAGTAAATCTTAAACAGGGGATATTAATGTTAAATCCCAGAACAATAAATTTATTATTTTTAATTTAAAAAAAATAAAAACGTTACATGGGACGGCAACTTTAAGAAAAAGCATTAATTATAATAAAAAAAAATTTAAAAAGGAGTACTCATGCAAATTCCGCAGGGAAAAAAATTTTCTTTGAATTTTTATATTTCATTTTTTGTAAAGCAATGAGATTTGGTTCGTGAAGAGGTCAAAAATTTTAAAGGAAGGGGCCTTACGTTTTTAATTTTTTTTTTCCTTTTTTTTTTTTTTATCTGGGTCGCTGATTGACTTGTTTGTATTTCCAACTAGAATTATTTAATTTTAGCAACGCAAAGGTTACGCCATTTTTTGCTAGTTTCGGTCCTAACAATCCTAGATCCGCTTGTATTACAGGATCCGGTAATATAAATGTGTTAGTAAACTGGGG
The DNA here is from genome assembly GCA_019359885.1 of Listronotus oregonensis. Lineage (NCBI taxonomy): Eukaryota > Metazoa > Arthropoda > Insecta > Coleoptera > Curculionidae > Listronotus > Listronotus oregonensis. The sequence continues at coordinate 7,824 of JAHBCN010021928.1, read as the reverse complement.
AAAAAACTGAAAATAAAGTAGGTTTAAACGCTTTTTTTTTATTTTTTCCTAGAAAATCTACCTTTTAGTTTACAATCTTTAGGCACCGAAGTAGAAATTTTGAAATCTTAATTTTAAAAAAATAGTTTTTCCCGTAACTGGACGTTTTTAAAATCCAGTTATTAGACAACAAATGGTAAAACCATATTTTAAAAGGGATATACAATATATAAGTTGATTTAATTGCATATAAGCCTTTGATGTTTTGGCTTCAAAGACACCGTGCGGCGTCTCCGACGATCGTTAACCGAAAAAAAATTTTAGAGGATATTTGTTATACGATACCAATTTATTTAAGCGTTTCCTCTGTTTTTGGGGTTTTGGAACTTTTAAAAAATTTCCCGTTTAAAACTGGGAAACCAACAAAATCGTAAAATGAAAGGTTCCAAAAAGGGGAAAAAACCCATCTTTAAAATTTTTAAAAAAACACAAAAACCAAAAAGGGTTTTAAAAGTTTTCCAAATTGGAAATTTTGGTTTTAAAACACTTTTTTCAAACCATAAAAAATTTAATATATTTTTAATACAAATACCAAAAAATAGTCTAATCTATATGATTTATATTAATATGGCCCCTTTTAGAATCAAAAAAAATAAAAACCCCCTTTTTTTCCCACTTTTTTAAAAAAAATTTACTGAACAAATTTAATACCAGACATATTCAACAACTTTTTAGGGGCACGATATCCCAAAAACGCCCCGCGTATCAGACGGACTCACCCCAAAACTGGAACGAATATACGAGACAGGCGGGGATAAGACGGGGGGCGTTTTAAAAGCCACCACTAGTGACAGAACTCATATATTGTATATTTTTTAAACTAGGGAAAAAAATACAGAAATAGAGATAATTTGACATTATAATCCCCGGGCCCCAAACCCAAATTAAGGATGGGGGGGGTGTATCGACCCCGATAGTATTTTTTGGGTTTACCGAATTATGTTTTTATAAGGCAAAACTTATTTACAATATTGTAGGGGTCATAAAATTTTAAAACGCCGCGCCGTAGTTTTTTTTTTTTTACAAAATCCTAATTTTTTTTTTAACCGACAAAATACCCTATTAAATTTAATCCTTTTTTATAAACAGGTATGATACAAGTAAAACATAATCTGTTTGTTTAGATTCTTATTATTCCCCCATTAAAAAATTTTAAAAATTTTTTAAATTTTCGTACTAGGTGGGACCAAAAAAAAACCCCTTTCTTGCTACTGAAATCAACTTAAACCCCAAAGGTGTTATTTACGGATTACAGTCAGTGATAATTTCGGGAACAACACAATTTAGTCTTCGGTATGTCCGGGGGGCAATCTAAATAAACCCACCCCCTTTTTTACATCGGTGCATCATTAAGTTTAAAAAAAAGATTTATAAGTTTATTTAACATTCTTGTTTACAGTATGAAGGCATTAAGTACCCTGAGGGGGATGCAGATCTTACTTTTAAAAAAAAAAAAAAGGGAAAAAAAAGGGGGAAAGGGGAATAACTTTAAGGCCTGGTGGGCAATAAGGGCCACTTTGCATAAGCCCATTTCGCATAACCAAGAGTTGTTGGAGTACGGGTGGCGGGTATTTTTTTTTAAAAAACCCCCTTTAAAAAAGATTTATATGAAAAAAATCGAGATATGCTTCCCCCTCAGAAAGGGGGGGAAAAAATTTTTCAAATAAAAAAAAAATGAAAAAAAAAAAAAAAAAATGTTACCATAGAGCCCCATTAACATTGGTATTTTTGGGGTCTTAGGGTTTTTAAAGGGATAACTTTTTTCCCACAAGATAAAAATTTAAAAGAAACGAAAAAAAAAAAAAAGGCTTGTTGCAAAAAGCAATAAACAAAAAGCAAGGCGAAAAAATTTTTTTTTTTAAAAAAAAATCTTATAAATCGAAAGTTTTTCTTGAGGACCTCCATTTTTCCCCGCCCCCAAAAAATTTTTCTTAAAATTTTTTTAAAAAGGTTTTTGCAAAAAAATTTTTTCCCCCCCCAAAATTTTGTTTAAAAAAAAAATTTTGAAAATTGTAGAGTCCAAAATTTTTAAACCCCCAGATATTTGTTTTTTTTAACATATATAGCCCCCAAGCTTTTTAAATTTTTTTTAAAAAAAAAAAATTTTGGATTATTTTTTTTTTCCTCAGCAATTTTTTAAAAAGTTAAAAAAAAATTGCTTCTTTTTTTTAATTTTTTTTTTTTAAACCCCAAAAAAAAAAAACAGACATATTTTTTTTTTCTAAAACCATTGTTTTACTAATATAAAATAAAAATAAGATTTTTAATTCCATATAACCCTGTAAAAAATTAAAATTATTTATTATTTTTTAAAAAAAATTAGCCGCCAACGCCGGTCTTTTTTGGGCAGCCTGTATCTTGGTTTTAAAAAACAATTTTTTTAAAAAAAAATTTTTTTTATTTTAAAAATTTCCCCAAAATAAATTTTTTTTTATAATTTTTTTTTTTGATAACTTTAAGCAATTGCTTAGGATGCCCCATGATCGGTTTTCATTTTTTTAAATATTTAAAAGCTTTGGGTATGAAGTTACTTACGTTTTTTAAACGAATTTTTTTAAAAAAGGGGGAAGCATATCTCGATTCTTTTAAATCATTATCATGGGGGGTTTGGGGTTTATTTAAGTATAAGAAAAAAAAGTTTGGGGAAAAAATTAAAACCCCCAGTTTAAACGTTTTTTTTTTTTCTTTTGCGAGAAAGATCCACAAAAAACCTTTGGGCGGTTTGGCGATCATTAAGTACCCATAAAAAAAATTCTCCTTAAAAAAAAAAAAAAAATGCCTCTTCTTTCTTAAAAATTTTCTTACTTTTTAAAAAACCAAAATTTGATTCTTTTTCAGGGGTGCTTCCCTTTTAAAAAAAAAAATTTAATGATTAAATTTTTTTTTTATTAAACAAAAAAAAAAGGGGAAAAACGTTCACCTTTTTTTTTAAGTAATAAAGTATTTGAAATACCAAGTGAAAATTATTTTTTTTTTAAAAAAAGGGTTTTTTAGGTAAAATTTTTTTTTTTAACAAAATTTTTAAAATTTTTTTAAATTCATACACCACATCAGAAAAACGGCATTGTTTTTTTTTTTTAATCAAATGGCTTGGGCTTTTTCAACCACCAAACCCCCCCTTCCCCCCCCGTTCCAGGGATAAAACCATAGTCTGGCTGTGAGCCATAGGAAATTATCCAAAAAAAAAAAAAACTTCCTTTCACCGGCTCATCCCAAAAAAATTGAAGGTAAAAAAAGACAAAAGAATAAGCGGTTTCTGCAAGGGGGCCTCTTTTTTCTTTACTAAGTGTGTCCTTTGTACACCGCAGACCATGTTTTTTGGGGAATTTAAAAAAAAAGGGGGCATTTTTTTTGTCAACCCCCCTTTTTGAAAACACCCCGCACACACTTTTTTTATGGCGGGGAAAAATTTCCCCCCTTTTTTTTTCATACGTAAAAACCCTTTTTTCCCCTGCCTTACCGGTTTTCCCCAATTTTTCCCAAAAAGCGCTTCCCTTCCCAAAAAAGAGGGCTGAAATGCAAACTATTTATCTAATATAGACATTTAAAAGGGGGGGATTCCCATAGGCCTGTTTATTTCCCCTTAACTACAGAGCATTAACTTTAAAAGTGCAAAAGAACTGACTATTTAGAATCAAAACGGACTTAGTAATCTCCATTCGTTGTGAAAAAGTTTGGAAAAAGACATGGTAAAAACGAAAAAAAAAAAGTTTTATTCATGGGGGCTTTCACCAATTTTTGAAGTTATGGTGGATTTTTAATTCTTTGGGGTTTTTGTTTACCACTAATGTTTAAAATAAATGTTTTGACAACACATCGTTTAAAAAAAAATTAAAAAAATCTAATACCAAGCGTAGAACCCCCCAAAACCCCCCATTTTCCCCCTTTATCCCCCCCAAAAAAATATTATTAAAAAAATAAAACTGATGGTAGAAAAATCTTAAATTTCTAACAGCCCCCCCAGCTCTATGGACCACCTAACCAAAAAAAGGGGGAAAAAAATAAAAGTAACCCGTCAACAGATTATTATGACAGCTTATCAGACTAAAAAAATTTTTTTTTTAAATTTTTGGGCAATTACAGTGTCCCAAAAAATTTTTTTAAAAAATTTTATTTATATAAACAAAATTATTTTAATTGGCTCTTCGCATTTGGGGGGAAAAAAATTTTTTCGCAGTTCCTATTTAAAAAAAACTGGTTTAAAAACTTTTAAAAATTTCTAATAAATAAAATATTTTACTGATTTAAAAATACAAAAAATTTTTAAAAAAAAAATAAATATAAATTTTTCCCAAAAAAACTTTTTTTTTTTTCCCCCACATAAGCTTTTTTTTTGGGAATTTAAAAATTTTTTTTTTTTTTAAGAATAACAAAGAAAAAAAAATTTAAAAAAAAAAAATCACCTTTGGGTTTAAACTGTGTTTATTTGTTTGATTTTTTAAAAACCCAAAGCGATATTTTTTTTAAATTTAGTTGTCACTTTTAAACGAAAAAAGAGTTTAAAAAAGCTGTGCAATTTTTCTAAAACAGTTTTTTAAAAATATTCAAAAAAATTTTAAACAACAACAAATTTTTGGGCCCAATTTGGTAGCACATTCCAAAAAATATGAAAAGCCCGGGGTGATATAAACCCTTTTAAAAGTTCTCCATCCGTTGTGTTTTATATTTACGAACTTTAACAAATATATGAAATATTATTACTTCCTTGTTAAGGGCCATTAAAAATGTATTCTGTTAAGTTTTAATTAACGTATATATATACCGGTAGGTAAAATACCTAAAATATTTTATTATGCACACAAAATAAAATACATTTAAAAGTTTATTTATTTTACACAAAACAGAGTGTTCCGCGAATATGAACATCAAAAGATTTACTCACTTATTTAAAATAATCATAGTTTCTTTGTTTTATATAATTACCAAATATTTTTTATAAAGGTTGTAAATAAAAAATAACAAAAACATCCAGTAAAAGATTCTTGTAGAACAGTATTTACCAAAGTTTGGCTGTTTTTTTACAAAGTAACTAAAACATCCAGTAAGGGATTATTGTAGAAATAAAACATACTGCCCAACAATGAAAAAAAAAACAGTATTTACCAAAGATTGGCTGTTTTCTTACAAAGAAACTAAAATACCCAGTAAGAGATTATTGTACAAATAAAACATACTGCCCAACGATAAAAAAAAAAGTATTTACCAAAGATTGGCTGTTTTCTTACAAAGTAACCAAAACACCCAGTAAGAGATTATTGTAGAAATTAAACATGCTGACCAACTGCGTAGAAAAGTAGTATTTTTCCAAAGTTAAGCTGTTTTCTTACAAAGTAAGTAAAACACCAAGTAAGAGATTGCCGTAGGAATAAAACATGCTGCCCAACCATTTAGAAAAGCAGTATTTACCAAAGTTTGGTTGTGGTAACGGAAACACAGTAAGAGGTTATTGTAGAAATAAAACATTCCAACTGTGTAGAAAAGCACCAAGTAGGAGATTCATGTAGAATTAAAACATGCTGCCCAACCATGAAGAAAAACAGTATTTACTCCAGTTTGGCTCTTTTCTTACAAAGTAGCTAAAACACCCACTAAGAAATTATTTTAGGAACAAAACAAACGCTGCCCAATTCTGTAAAAAAACAGTATTTTCCAAAGTTTGGCTGTTTCCTTACAAATTTACTAAAGCATCCATTAAGAGATTATTGTAGAAATGAAACAAATGCAACAAAGCAGTATTTTCCAAAGTTTGGCTGTTTTCCTACAAAGTTGAAAGTTAATTAATAATTACCTAATTATTTCATTATGCATTGTATAAAAAAGCGGATAAAGTATTTTAATTTTAAAGACTAATATCTTATTTGAAATAAATTTAAGTGTAAACATTCTCTCGTACTGCAAGTTGCATTGATTCCTACTTCGTTCCGACATAGTTTTAAGAATAAACAGTATACTCAAACAAGGAAGTTTAAAGGTGTATAAGGGCCCCAAAACTTAGAACAAAATTGTCCAGGCGTGCAGGGCGGGGGGAATAGGGGGTTGGCCCCGCGGAATTTGCGCAATGAATAGTAGGTCAGGGCCGGATTTCCATAATTCTTTGTTACTATCTATAAAATTGACATCATCAAATGTCAAATTCCAACACTCACTTTTTATTTTTTTCACAAAAATTTTTGCTTATTAAAAAGGAATACTATAGAATTTTAAAATTATTTGTAATATTTGATTTTATATCATCTGATATAATATGGAAAGAATAGATGGCGCCACTTTACTGCCTTCTATTTAAATGGTCAATATTTTTTGGGAAATTTTTTTATTTTTACCAAAAATCTTTGTAAATAAATAAAAAAAAATTTTTTAAAAATTTAAAATTTTTTAAAATTGTATGATAGTATTATGTACTTATCACCAATTTTGTGATAAAAAAGGGGAAGATAGTGTAAATGAGTTTAATCCCAAACCTAAGATTCTGGTTTTTACATTAAAAATTTAAAATTTTTTTAACTGCTTTTTAGGCATATACTTTTCACTAATAACAAACATTCATGAGACAGAATAACAGTGGTTAAAAATGTTTATTTAAAACCCTTTGGGGGCTGGTATCCATTGTAACAGTATCCGTTTAATATTATGTGTGAACAGTATGTCAGGGTTAAAAGTTGAAAGCAAGATTAAGAAACCAAAATCTAATTTATTTTAAACAAATGGTATTGTCTCGAAAGTTCCTCCCCCTCCGATTTAATCAAATTTGGAAACGGGGTTTTTTTGGGGGGCTGATTACAAATCTGAAAAAATATCTCGAAAAAAAACTTTTGGGTTTTTTTTTGATTTGTAATCAGCCCCAAAAAACCTTTTATCCCCAAAAATTTTATTTTCCTTTTATTCAATTAGAGGGACCTGTATATATTAAAATTTGCCTGGTCTGCCCAAATCAATAATTTTGACCCCCTTTAAAAAATGTACTGAATTATTAAATGGAATAAAAGTACCTAAAGGGAAACCTTATTTCTTTTAATAATCCACAAAATCCCCTAAACATTGTAAATCATCTAAAAGATAGTTAAGATTGCCTTACTTTTTCACTAATATTTCCTTTTTAATTTTTCCCTTATTCATAATTGATATATTATTATTTATTCGGTTACCTAACGTTAAGTCTTATAAGAAGCACCTAATTTAAATATAAAAAAAATTTTTTTAAAGTTAAAAAGACGGGAAAAGTTACCCTTGAATTTAAAAAAAACCATACAACCTCTAGTCATTTTTTGATATTGTAAGTAACAAACAATAAACCCAAATTATAGTCACAATTTAATAAACACTTATCACAAAATAAGAAGTTTTTTTTTTAAACCAAAAAAAGGCTCTCATAAAATTATAATGTGTTGGTAACTTCCCCCGATTTATCATGTAAAAAAGGAACACATTAAATTATTTCGTGGAATTTTTTTTTCGCAGAATCGGGGGGGGCCCAAAACCCGACAGTTATTTTCATACTGGGGGTTGGGCATTTTTTTTTTTGAAAAAGGGGCCCCCTTTTCATTGGGCTTCCATACACCTTTCTTTCTTGTCTCAAAACGCACCTTTTTTTCCCCGCCCGTGCAATATATTCGTACCAGTTTATGGTGTGAAGCCCACGATAAAAAATGGAGAAATATTTTTTTTAATGTCTTTGGCAAAGTTTATAAATTGTTGACTATTTTTTTAAATTTGTTATAAAAATGTAAAAATAAATAAAAAAGGGGGTTTTGTTTTTTTAAATGCTAAAAGGACCATGTTTTAAAA
>JAHBCN010021927.1:0-13844 GCA_019359885.1 Listronotus oregonensis | reverse complement strand
AAAAAATCGCCAGATTTGGAGGTTCCCGGCGGTCGGAATCATTCGGTTTCTATCGGAAAGCTTCGGGTCTTAGCAGTGCTCCACACATATTAATTTATAATCTGTGGAATGACTTGGACTAAATGTCACGCCGTGCCCCTGCTTAATAACAAACAGACCTATTTACAACAAAAAATATGGACAATTTCACATTATTTTTTTTCTACAAAGAGCAAGGGTAACGTTAAGCAGTGGCTTCAAAACTCTCTATATTTTCTATTTGCCAGACTGCTTGCGGGTCTCTCGCTAAATCCTTTCCCGATTCCCGCGATAATCATCGGTTGTTCGGCACGTCTAATAGAAAATACGATCGATAAGCAAAAAACACGACGAAGCAAGGTGATGAGAAAAACTATTAGAAAATTGCTTATTTTGCGGAGGCGCAGAAGATGTTTAGGAGAAAGTAATTTGCATTTACCTACCAACATAGTTAACGTTAAATAATTTAATTTTGCCAAAAGTTGGATGAGTATTTTTGGTCAGCGGAAAAAAGTTATATAAAAAACTCAAAAAACTTACAATTAAGGGTTTTACGTAAGCAGTAATTAAATATTAATCATCAATATTTTAAATTAGGCTAGTTGACCCTATTGATAGCATATTATAACTTTTAATATATTTTGTTTTTAAGCTAAATGAAAAACACATTATTATGAATTTTATGGCTTATATCAGTTTTTCTGAAAATGACTGAGATAAAAGTTTTCTTTCTTAAATATTAATCAGTGAGATAATTGAAACTGAGTAAGAAAAAGTCACTTTTCTTATAAAAATCCTTATATGAATACCATCAAGTTTTGTCATGAGCAGTCCAATTTTCCCTTAAGGTAATTTACTCGTAAAACGGCCTTACTCAAGAATTAAATAAAATCGAAATATAGGGTTACTAAAAGTGCCTTTTATCTAATAGAAAAAAACGAAATTTTTCTATCGTCTGTGAAACAAGATATTAACAATCAAATTGTGCATAATTAACATTGTCGATATCTGTCATGTATGAAACGATATTTTTTAAAACTACTGCAATATAAATCAAAGAATTGGAAAATTTAAGAAAAAAAATAAATTTTTTGATCGTTTTGTTAAAGAGAAATTGGTTTTTGAAAGTTTACTAGGTCTGTTTGTTATTAAGAAATAGTATACACTATTTTTTTCTTTTTTTACGTAATCGCTCTTATGGAAGGTGTATTTTAGAACTAGCTGGATCCAAAAAATGTAAAATTTTACTGCATAACGAACAGATCTCATGTGTTGTGTGTACAGTCTTCTACAAAAATAATATTTTCAAAAACTGAGAACCTCTAACTTTTGGTAAAGCGTATTTGGTCTTATTTGGAAAACGCTAAATTTGAGGTCCATTCAATCCATTTATCCAATACTGCATTACGAATTAAACTGAAATAGGAAAAAATATAATGATCCCTACTGCTACTAGTCCCGGCCCGTTCAACAATCAATTTTTGTTTGAGAGACAGAGAGAGAGATGGGCGAGTTTTGCGCGGATGGCATGAAAGAGACGAAGATAAAAGATGTTCATCCCAATCTTGGTTTGATTTGTGGACGGGCCGGGTTTTACTTAAGGTTTGTTCCAACAAGAAATCCGGTATCGTTTCGAAATCGTTTTTGAACTGTTTTTTGGTGCGCTTAGACGCATGCGCGGCCTTAAAATAGTTTAGTGACGGTACGAAAAGTACAAACGTTGGATCGCTTTGCGGATCGTTTTTGGGACTGTCAAATCAAAAGTTTTTGAATTTTTTGTTTTAAAAATATAACTCTACTTTTCTACTTATTATTTTTGTGATCAAAGTTAGCAAATATCACTCATAATATTGTCACTCATCTTTAAAGATAATTAAATTTAATGATGTGCTTAGGAGGTGTAAAAATTAATGTTTTTGAATAATTAAACAAGCGAGGAAATAGAAAATGCTAAAGCACGCTATTCGCTAAATAAAGTTAGGATTATGCAGAAAAATTAAATTAAGTTAAAATAAGTTAAAGTCACACAAGAAAAGATAAACATTATGTGATCAAATGGTTTTAATTATACACATAAATTAAAAATTAAGTTAAGTTAAAAAGATAAACAACTTTTAACTTTCTTAACTTTTTTAACCTTATCATAAAATGAAATAAACGTTTCATTTTTAAAATAATTAAACTCCCACACAATAACATCATAAAATAGGCTTACAGAAACTCGTCTTTCCCATGCGTTATAAAAAATGTAACAAAAGTATATATTTTTTAGACAAATATTTATTTAAGAAGTTAACAAATTACCGGACAGCTGCCAGAGAGTGCACCAATAAAATAGAAATCACGAAAACCCTAATAACAGTGATTTGCCCTACGTATGCTAAATTTTATTGTTATTTTTAAACTGATTGGCATGTTTTCACACAAATGTCTTAATTTATAATAACTTAATTTTTGTTAACTTAAATTAACTTAACTTTTCTGCATAATCCTACCTTGACAGTAAACATATGAAGATGAAATATGAAACAATAAACATGAAACAGCTGTTAAAAATCAAAAATCCAGTGCCAAGATGTTCAATGCGCAAGTCAACCAAAACAGTTTTCAATTTAGGCCATGTATCAGAATTACCGTTCTGAAACCGTAACTAAACGATCCCAAGTTTTCTTGGTACACAAACAGGATCGTCCGATAACCGCCACGTCTCTGTTGGAACGCACTTTAATCACTGCGCATGAGCGTGATCGTTCGGTGATGGTTTTTCGACGTGCTGGAACAAACCTTTACTATAAGGCGATAATTTTGTCTACGACTGTCGCGAGTAAACTACCTTAAAACATATTCTCTAGAGTTCTTCATATATTCTTAAATACTGGATTGACTGGATTACCCTGTATTTTAAGTAAATAGGTCCTAAATGTCTGTTAATAAAATGCATTAAAACAATTAAAACGATAAGCCCTTAAGGATATCATATGATTGTCTGCCAAGAAGCGTGCCAAACAAAAATATTTATCGAAAATTGTATCAGAGGGGAGAACAAAACCTAAATACATATGGATAAGTTCATTTTGCTATTTTCGTATTGTATGTTTCAAATATTTTTGTATCATGATTGTCCAGTTTTTAGCCTACTATTTTGTCGCATTAGGAAAAAACATGGTAAATAATAAACTATAGTTTTGAAAAAAAAATACCAAAGACTTTTAAATGTCTTCTCCTGCAATTTTTAAAATTTGTGTCTAAATGTAATACACTTTATTATTAAGAAATAGTTTAATTAAAAAAAGTAATATTTTCCAACAAAAAAATCATAATAAAAGATTGTAAATGATAAAATTATAAAATTCTCTCCGTGTACTAAATTTTTCAGCATTTATCTCGATGTTAAACTGAATTATTTCAAAGAACATATAAAAAAATTATGTTGTCAACTTGCATCTAATTGTTATGCTATAAGAGTACTCTCTCATAAATAAAAAGGTATTTTCCATTCTGAAACCTATTTATTTTGCTTTAATTAAATCAAATATAAGATATGGCATTCGTTTATCAGTATCTATTATATTTAGCGTTTATGTTGCAAGAGAGAACAGTTCGATATATTTATAAAGCTAAACCCCAGTTCCTTTTTGACCTCCGATCAGTGAAGTGCTCGCGATAAAAAAAACTACATAGTTTTTTCCGGGAAGGCGGTTAAAGGCGCTGTATTAACAGGTTTTGCCATCGGGATCAAGGAGAAACTCAAGCCAAACGATGGAGTCCTTCTTCTGGGGCTAAGCGCTGTGAACGAAGATTCCTATACCTGTCCTTTCTGAGGGCCCCACGCACGAGGTATTTTCCTAATGGCGGAAGATGGTTGCGCGCTCAGCAGGGAGGGGCAGTACTGACAGAAAACGGTTATGCGTGATAACAGAAGCAGTCTCTGGTCGGATCGCCATTGTTTGTGCCCTGCATCGATAATTTTTTTGTCAAGAATTTAAGTTTTGGAAAAGTTCGGAATTTCTGGGGGTTACAGAACCCGACTATCCAGAAGTTCCATCTACAAAGCCTGGGAAAGCTCACGTTGATAACAACGTGTGTCTGGAAAGGGGAGACCTGGCTGAACGTTCACCGACGGAGGCCAAGAAAAGTGAAAGCAAAGCATAAAGCTAAACCCAAAGACTCAAGAAAACCAGTATTTATATCCAAAATAACTTTAACACTTACTTCTATCTATATTAAAGAAACATTATTTTTAATACACTAAAAATATTGGTTTCATAATAGTTAAAATTAGGGGTGTGCAAATAGTTGTCGAATTTCGAATCGAATATTTAAGTATTCGAATACTTTAAACCATTTGAATAAGTTTTAACTATTCAAATAGTTCGAACAATTTGAATTTGGTAATTTTTTAAATAATTGATTGTATAAGCTAATTATAAGAGTCGTAGTAGCTATTAAAAATAATGCGAACGAAACGCCTAAACTTTTGATTTAAAATTACGTCTTTAATTAATAAACTAAGTCTTTTTCATAAAACTCCTTTTAAGACTAATCTCATAGGTTAATAATCAAAGAAAAAAAAATGGCAAAACTAATCCATATATATAATTTGCTAATGTGGATATATTTATATGTAGGTAGGTATATATATTTATTTGTCTGTCCACGTGATTCTGAAGTTATGCTTGAGCTAAAATCATGAAATTTGGCACAGTGGTAGTCTTTAGCAGTGGCTAGAACCTAACGAAACCCGTTTTTTAAATTTTGCCTCCGGGACAAAAATAGGAGCAAAAAAGTCTTACGGAGACAGAGGCTACTTAATATTGTCTCTCGCCTGGCGGAGACAGGCTTTTCATCTAGTTTAATATATTTCAGTATGTCATAAGTTATAAGTAACACCACAACACCTTTCAATATTGTGGATTCAATATTAATGAGTTGCATTCAAATACACTCGGAATTTCAAATTATCACAAAGCTTTTAAAATTGCCGCCAAAATCAACACCTATTTCTGAATAATCAGAAAAAAGTTTTCAATTCGGGTATTCCAATTATTTAAAAGATTCGTATCATTCGAATAGTTCAAAGGATTCGAACTATTCGAATAATTCGAACTATTCGAATAGTTCGAATTATTTGAATTCGATTCACCTCAAAAAAATCCGAAAATGCGAATATTCGCACACCCCAACTAAAAATTCTTTGCACAATACTAGACAAAATTCTCAAATTTATTGTGCAAATCCATGTTCAACTTTAATTTTTATATTGTGGATTCAATATTAATGAGTTGCATTCAAATACACTCAGAATTTCAAATTATCACAAAGCTTTTAAAATTGCCGCCAAAATCAATACCTATTTCTGAATAATCAGAAAAAAATTTCAATTCGGGTATTCCAGTTATTTAAAAGATTCGTATCATTCGAATAGTTCAAAGGATTCGAACTATTCGAATAATTCGAACTATTCGAATAGTTTGAACTATTCGAAAGTTCGAATTATTTGAATTCGATTCACCTCAAAAAATCCGAAAATGCGAATATTCGCACACCCTAACTAAAAATTCTTTGCACAATACTAGACAAAATTCTCAAATTTATTGTGCAAATCCATGTTCAACTTTAATTTTTAAAAAAATCTTTAATTTATACATCAAAAAAAAATGTTAAACCATTTACCTGCTAGTATTAAAAATATGGGTAGTTTTCCTAAATTCAAATATGAAAATATTAATTTTTCGATTTTTTATAATTTTTTAAAAATTGGCAAAATTTACAAATTATTTTTTTTTGACTTGTCAAATATTTTTATTGGTAAAGTTTATCAAAATATAAATAATTAAAAAAAAAATGTAATTTTTAGATTTTTCGTTTTTTTGTAATGTAAAAATTGATAGTTTTGAAAAAATATATTTTTATTTTTAATTTTACACGTAGAATATGAAACAAATCATCAGAAATTGCTAAACTTAAATGGATGCATTTTATTGACGAAAATTTAGAAAAATACACATTTTTTTATCTTCAAAGTAAAAATTACCACCGATTTTCTTTTGCATTTCTCTTAAAAGATTCGTTAAAGCGTCGTAAAATAGAACAAAATAAAAAAAACATTAATATCTCAATTTTTTAATTTTTTAAAGCCGAAAATAGGTAGAGCCGCGATTCTACACAATTACCTTATTCTTTATTACTATTATTATCATAGTTTTATTTTATTCTGCTTTGTCAAAAAGATGTATGATCTTATATAACAAAAAAGCAATATTATTAATATTTTTTTATTATAAATAAAAAATTTAACGCATTAATTTGGATTTATAATTAGTTAGAATTTTTTTTTTTTTAATAAAACTATTTTCTTAATATTAAAGTGAATTACTTTTAAATACAAACCACCTTTTTAAAAATACATATTTTATGAAGTTATCGTATTTATACATCTAAAATTTTGCATCTGCGCTAAAAATTGCATTAAAAGACTTTTTTTAGTATTTTCAGAAACAACCTCATTTTTTAAAGAAAAGATAAAATTAACAGATAATGGGAATCACTTGACAACTATTTTTATGGCTAATGTTCATACTGATTAAAGCAGAAATTGATGTCAAAGTCAAATATCGAATAAAAATTTTAATAAAAAAAAATCCTATACATTGCTGTTTTTACTAATCATACAGTATAGTATGTGCATAATTTCTTTATTAACCAACCACTCAGAATGTCAAAGACCTTTACAAAAGAAGCAATTAAATCGAACCGACCTGGTTTCGTTCGTTATTACATCAAAGAAGAAATTTCACCGAAGAATGTGTAATGTAAAAGTTGATGCTCTGATTGTAAAGAAAAGTATATGCCTTATCTTATGCTATAGACAGAATACCTGTTACCATTTATTGTTTTTTCGCTGTATCAAAATTTTTAGCATTGCTTTTTGATGGAATTCTTTAGATAAAGTGTCAACGGTGCTAATCATCGGGTATGGCGAATATTTGCTGGATTACGTAGTTGTTTAGCCGCTCCCTAGTAAACGTCTTATAAAAGTCATATATTATTTTGACATTATAATTTTTTTATGTACATAGGTAGGTAAGTAAGTCTTAAGCCTGCTTCACACATCGGGAACATTGTTTGTTTGTTTATATATGCGCCCACGCATAGGCCTCATTTGTCTAGGATCAATCCATAGACAAATGTACTAAAAATGAGAATGCTTGATTGATACGCCGAAAAGGGGGACGCGTTCCGTACGGATTTTGAGAGAGATAGAGCATAAAGTTTGGCTTTCCTTTTTTTTGACGTACCGGATTCTTAAACTGTTAAACTAACCTTACTTTAACAGACAAGGTTTGACAAGGCGTCAGATGCTTGTTTATGTCGAATTATTGTCGATTAAAAAAGATTTTCTTAACGTTTTTTTTATAACGAATACGAACAGTATATTTTCTTTGACGAAAACTATTATTACTCTGAGTAAGTATGTCTAAGGTATGCTTTAGTGAAATTTTTGGAAAAACGTTTGTTTATGAAATGCCATCAAAGTTGAACAATTTTGTAGGACTTTTTGTAAGGGCAAGGGTACAAGATATAGTTCCGGCTCCATCATAAAGATGAAGTTACTTCTCTCTTATTACAACACAGTATAAAATTATTAATTAGAAAGTATTGTCTAGATAATTACAGGGAAGATCAAGATAATAAATTTAAAACAAAAAAGAAAATAAAAATATTTATAAAAATTTAAATTAAAAGAATATGTATATTATATAAATTAAATATTTAATATTTGAGTTGTATTGTTTTATTTAGAAACTGCTCTGCAATAAAATCCCAGACTATCTGTTTTGTCTAAACAAAAAAAAAGCTTTTATAATTTAAATTTCCCGCCAGGCGTTGATAATTCATTCCATACGCCGTTGGCGTCGCCACTACTCATCTTGTCCCCAAAGTTATGCACGGAATTAAGCAGTCTCTTTTTTAGTATATTTGTCTATGGATCAATCTAAACATCTATGGTAGATTCCTATTTTAAGTAATGTTATAAAATATTAATAATAGTTAATAAAACTTCTGCAACGAATATACAAATATACACAATCACTTTATTGCACTGTGCAAAAAACCGGAGGGCTTTAAAAACAAGCGGATCTGCATAATAACAGTCAGCCAGGCGACACTAGGGGCACTAGTAAACCCCAAGGTAACGTCCAAGCTGACATGGGGATGCCAAAAAGAACTGGAAGTCCTGGAAGATCGCAAGGGTATCTATCCTGTGGGTACCAGAACATTTGGGAATAGAAGGCAACGAAAAAGCGGATGAGCTAGCGAGACAGGGATAATCCACACCATACTTCCGACCAGAACTGCCCTTGAAGTGACCAAAACCACAACATAAGGGCAAACGGAAACAAACACGAGGAATACTCGGGAGCATCAGTGGCATAAGACATGGAAAAGGCTTCATAAAGGACCCATCGAAGAGAACTAAGAAAGAACTACTCAGACAAGGTAGAAAAAGACTTCGCATAACAGTAGGGTTGCTAACAGGGCACGATAACCTAAGAGGACACCTACATAAGATAGGCTCATACAATGAGGACCCAAGTTGCAGAAGGTGTGACGAGGGGGAAGAAACAGCCTAGCATATAGTGTGCAAATGTGAAGCGCTGAATCACAAAAGACAGGCATTATTTAACCAACCGAAAATAATCCCACAGGAATATATCAACCGACCAGTCTCGAGGTTATCCACACTTGTAGAAGGAACAAGACTAATGGGAAGATTGGTATAAAAGAAAATGGGAGATTAGGCACAAAAAGCCCAAGAAGCCTCCGGTAGTAAATCAAGATGGTTCCCAGGGAAGAAGAATTTTTGTTCCCGAATGTGAGCGGACAACGATTTTCGTCGAAAGAAGTTATCCCTCTCTTGTCTCAGTTACTCCAATGTTATGCTCAAAGTTCGGGCCAACACTGAACATACTTAGGCCCACTCCACTCGTTGGTAGGTTAATTAGATGAGGCGTCTACACCTTGGCTACTATATATGTTCTGTCCCGTCAGAGCCAATGTACAGATATAAAAAACGAAATTGCTTCTAAACGCTTTTTTAGTACTGACTGCATGTATTTTATAATTGTTGCTGTCCATGTGGTGACGATTTTGTTGATGTCATTTTTGCTCGACCTACGCACTTGATGCATGTTGAAACAAGATTAAACAAGTCGCCAACATGTGGACGGAAATGATAAAACCGACACGCGACGGTCAATCCCCAATGCACACGCCAACGGTGGGACCAACGCAAATTTCTTAGTTGTGGTTAGTTGTGTTGTCGTTAGATGAGTAGCATTAGAACCAACATTGGTGCCCACGTGTGGAGCAGGCTTTAAACCAATATGTGGAGCCGGCTTAAAGGTATTAAACCTATTACATTCATGACTAATGGTTTAAAAATTGACCCGCGGGCATCATAAGAAATGTTTTAAAATTAAAACTACCCATCTCGGTAGCAAGTATTATTTTGTGACACAAAAACAATATTCGGTATTGTAATTAAAAATTTAAAGAGGGATGTGAAGCCAAATGACTAGATTTTTAGACAGTAGGATTTTTATAATTAATGTACCGTTTCTATTAATGGAACTGTACAATAAAGCGAATGTAATATCTTACAAAAATAAACATGTGGTGTGCGATATCTCTCCACAGCATCCTTTTTCTTCCTCCGGTGCCTTCTTTCGGTGAAGTTTAGCGACCACCAATTTGAATGCTTCTCTGTCCCCAATAAATCTAAATAATTCTCTTTCCCGGCCTCATGCCTCTCATTTTGTTATATTTCTCAACCAAGATTATTTCTTTTACCGATACTTTTTCTTCCATCCACTTTTTCCTGCATGATAGCTTGTTGCATTGCATATTTTTTATTTCCTAATAAGTGCCCAAGGTATGCGGTTTTCCTTATAATTTAGTTATTATTGGTAGCTTTCTTTCTGGACCGATTCTTCCTAGAACTTCTTATTTGTAATTCTGGCTGTTCATGGAATTTTATGAGCTTCGAGAGTCCAAGTTTTCACTCCGTACAAAAGTTGTGACTAGACCTACCATTTCATCCACCATTCTAGATCTGAGCTGATGTAGACTCCCGAGTATCTGTAATTATCTACTCGTTCAATAGTTTTTCCCTCCATAGTTGCTCCTTGTTGCCTGGATTTTTTTTTACAATCATATATCTAGTCTTTTCTATATTGATGGAGAAGTCAATTTGGCTACTTTTATTCTTTACTGCAAAACGTATTTTATTTATTATCTTTCCTTATATCTTAACCTTTATTTTTTCTTCGCAGTGTCCTTCCGTATATTACTTGCGAGTATAAGTTAAAAAGTTCACACACAATCTTCTCTGACTCCTTCAAAATATATATTTCTTCTGACTCTAAATCATTAAGAAGTACTGCGGGTAAATACCTGCAATATATGTTCCTAATCATCTCCATTTCTTTGGGTTCGAGTGGCATATTTTTAAGTTCTTCTATTAGTTTGATACGTCCCCTTCTTTCACTGGCTTTTTGATTGCCGATGAAGCACATATAAATAGTTTTGATATATTCTTGCCTTTTTTTGAGTAGGACTTTCCAAAAGTCATTTTAGTTCTGAAACCGAATTGTGAGTAGTCAAATTTTTCTTCAAACTTTTGTAGATCCTCCTTTTAGTGATTTTTAAGAATATTTTTAAGGGATAACTCATCTATAGTCAGTGCATGAATTGTATCAAAGATAACATAGTGATTTAGTGACCTTATAAGAATTCCGTTTTTCTTTTAAGGTACAAGACCCTTAAAACTAAAAGTAACTTTATAAAACTGTATCGACTTATCTTCAAAACATTAATTAACATTTGAGCAATATTATATAAGTATTTTTTTTGGAAAAATAATGTTTTTCTTTTGGCCACGTGACCACTTAATCGTACTCTTAAACCGGGTAAATATTAAGATTAATGTGACAGGTTTCCGATTCGGGGAAACAAAATGACTCAAACATCGCATATAATTGGGCAACAGGGTGATTCACCCTCGCACATAAAAACGAAACACAAGGACAATGCATTGATATAGTTGCTTTTCTACCCCTCTTCCTATACTTGAACCGATATTAAAAGTTCGAAATGATTTTCAATCATTGTTGACCACACCATAGTATTTATTTTTAGCGGATACCTATAACAATACAGACCTTTTATTCATGTTAAAACTCAATAATACCGAAATCTTGGTCTTTGATTCTCTTCATTTGTTAATTGGTACGTTTCGGTTAGAATGTATCTCCAACCGTTTTAAATTGATATCAAAAAAAACTAGCCTTAAAAACAGTTCTACAACGGCTGCAAGATATCTGGCATGCTAATACTAGGCTTGCTAAACAGATTCTGCTTGTTTATAATTCTTAACATCTAATGTAAGTTTTTGTGTCCTTTTAGTTTTTCTGAAGAATTTTTGCTTCTGCACATTGAGTGCGGTGCTTTTTTGACCATGCAACACCTTTAAGGAAACGGTACGATAAAACTGTTTGACAGCAGTATTAAGCAGTCAGTACAATGTTTTCTCGTTATGGATATTCCCAATATTTTTTAATTTTCAATCAAACAAGGGGGTCGGATATAGACTTTACCAATACCATGCTGCCAAATGTAACTACAGAAGAATAACAACGACAATTAATTCACTGGCTTATTAAATTTTAGCCGCTTTAACAATACGAAATGTTACCTAAAAGGTAATTTGTATATTAATTAAAATGTTCAGTTACTATGGTTTAAGCCATAAAAATATTTCCGAGAAATTACCAAATTATGTCATGGTTTTTGAATTTTATCGAAAAAATGGTAAATTATTTTCTTTTTGTGTTTAAAGTAAAAACATGCCCCAAAGGGCAAATCTTTTTCTGGAACAAATTTTCTACTTTAAGCAATTTTTTTTCCAAAAGGTTTTTTACCAATTTTGAGAACAAAGTCTTTAACCTTAAGCCCCTTATTTTAAATTATCCTTTAAGCACAAATAATTTATAAAAATATATTAATTTGTACCCAGGGAGGTTGGGAAAGCTGGATTCCTTTTTAATATGAAATATTTTACCCTTCTAACTATATTTTCTGCATGTACCCCAAATTCAACCTTCTTTGGAATATTGTTATTATATCTGTAGAATGAGGTCTTTCGCAACTCTTACCATTCTTTATTTCATTCAAAAAAGGGCATTATTCACCCCACCCTCACATAAAAAGCTACCTTTTTTTAACCGACGAGCTGTGGGTCCTCGCTGTCAAATTTGCCAACACTTTTTTTCCATGTTCTGAAATTCAGTTTAACATCGACATAAATCCCAAAAAAATTTTTTAAAAAAAAATTTTAAAAAATTTTTTATTCAAAGGTGCCATTCATCAATTGCAAAGGGGAGAGGGGTTAAGAAAATCTATACATGTCCCTATCTGGGGGAAAGAGGGGTACAACCCAATCTTGCATAGTAATTATATTATTATTTTTTTTTTATCTTGGGACAGCCACGAAGGTTCCCAAGTACAATCCGTGGTTCTTTAGTGTGGGAAAGGAGTTTGTTTACACGGGACTTAAATTTTTGGGGAGGGGGGGAAAAGGGAAAAAAATTCTGCGGGCAGCAGTTCCATAGTCTTGACACTCAAAAGGGTGAAGGAACGAAAAAGGGGGGAATTCGGGGCCTCTCTAATAACTGTAAAAAATGCATAAAGTTGACTACGCGTTGCTCTGTTGGAAGCTCCCAAAGAAAGGAATTATACTGGCCAATTCCCTGAAAAAACCGTGAAAATACCTAAAAAGGCCCCAGATCCCCACAGCTCGACGTGGGAAGAAAAAGAACCCTTTTTGAGCTTTGGGATCATTAATAAGACGAACGGCTTTCTTTAATGGAGTCCGGGATGCTAAGTGTTTAGGGACGCCATTCCCCGACATGAGAACAATATTTAAAGGGGGCTGATTTGGGTACATACGGTTACAGATTGAAAAAGAAAATTTTTTTCGGCTCGGAAAAAGGAATCCAACTTTTTTAAGCTGCCGAAGCTATGGATAAATGTTTTTGTGCCAGTTGAGGTTATTTTTCTGAGGTTATTAATTTTTTTATTATAGTACATTCTTTTTGCGTATACATTTTTAAACTTACGAAAAAAAGGGGGGGTTTTTTCCTTGGGGTAGGGGGGGGCAAAAACGAAAAAAACATTCTTCCTTAATGAATTGCTCTAAAATTTTAATTGAGTACACATTTAAATTTAAGATATTATTTTAGTATTTTTAAAAAGGAATATTAACATATAAAAAATTTGTATTTTTTTATTCCAAAAAATGATTGTATAATCCGCAAACATTATAAAGTTTTCTTTTATATCAAGTAAAGATAAATCATTTATATATAATAAAAATAATAAGGGTCCAAGAACAGAACCACAACTAACCACAAATTTCTACTTTCTGCAATTCAAGTACATTTGTGATCTTCTAAAGATTTTACTTGAATCAATTTAAATTTACTAAACTGTATATTATTCTGGGACAATTGGCTTATGTCCCAATTGAAGCCCTTTTACACCGAATTGACTTTCCTTTTAAATTTAAAAACCCGTTTCCCCCTATCCGTTTTAATATAGGACTTCTGACATATTGTTCATGTACGGCTTTTAAAAAAATTTAATGAACCGCAGGCCGCAGGTCATTTTCCCCGGGGAAATGATTGAAATATGACCCCAAAAAAAATAAGTTGCTATAATTTGAATTTAAACCCCAAAATATAATTTTTTTTTAAAAAATATAA
>JAHBCN010021926.1:0-13676 GCA_019359885.1 Listronotus oregonensis | reverse complement strand
GTAGCAAGCCATTCGAAAACGATTTATATTTTTTGATGATACCTCTCTTAAGATTTGTCTGGCAGAAGTGAGACACCCCGCAAGGTCATGCCTTTTGGATGCCATTTTCATATTCATTTAACATTTTAAAAGGGGAATGGATTTATACTAAATTAAAAATTTTTAAAAATCTGACAAGTGCTGATGACAGACAATGTCAACAATAAATGTGTTGCTATTTTTTAATTTTTAACGGTAAAATTTCAAAATCTCTGATATTTCTATTAAAACATGATGTTAATGATTATTAAATTATGCGATAAAATAGAACAGTAGAAAAAAAAATATAATACATTACACGATGCGAAAGGCCTTTCAAGTGTTCGGAGGTTTTAAATAGCCTCGGCTTCGCCTCGGCCATTTAAAAACCACCTCACACCAAAAAGTAAACTTTCGCATCTTGTAATGTAAATAACTATTGAAGTCATCATGTGCATGACCAACGCTTACTAGTTTTTTAATAAATGCAATATTTTTAATTACTTATAAAAAAAATATCCCTGTAAAGCGAATGAAATTATCGTGGTATTAAATTAACGACATTTGTGTGCTTTAAGGAAAATTTCCATGTAACTGCAACAAAGTGAAAAAGCGTATATTTCTAAGAATTCCATTTGAAACTAAAAATTAAATTTCATACCAACTCCATACTGTTATTAACGATTGGCAAACTGCTGAATATTTTACACTGAAATATCTGGTCTTCCATGGTTATTTTAAAATACCTTGAAATACATCGACATAATAATAAATAATTCAACCTATCAAATAAGGTTTATTCGTGTAATTTTCTTCACACGAAAACCTACTTTGTCCGTTAATTTGTACACTACTTTGTTGTATATTTGTATGCCAAGTCATGTATGCTATTATATCCTAAATTAAATAAACATTAAAATTTAATTACGTGTGTCATTTAAATAAGCAAATTGGTATTTTTATAATTTAATAATCATTAAAAATTTGCTCAAATACGTATTTTTGTTAAGCGAATTACAGGGCTTGGAAATAAAAAAGTGTTAAGTAAAAAAATAAAGTACGAATTATCTAAGTAATTCGGGTAAAATTTATCACCCCCATATATTTTTTTGAACGAAATACTTAGTGTGAATGAAAATAATAAAAATGACGATAATGAAAATAATTTTGGAGGCAACATTTATTTTATGGCATTAACTTTAATAACTAATTTTTATAACTAATACCGGAATATAGAAAAATGTCTTAAGAAATCGTTTGATAGTAGCCCTTAAATGTTAGTTTAATCTATTTTCTTATTTTATTATATGAGCATAAAAACACTTAGGACTTGAATACATTACAAACCTAAATATGCTTTTTTACACGTATTTAGCTATCTGCTGCATAAAACGTATGACATTGTAATTTTACTTCCTCTATTGTCAATTGCTTTAGGTGTCTTTCATTAATTACATAAGGGTCAATACATGCCCTTATCTGAGGCGAGAGGGGGTAAAACCCATTCTTACTTAATATTTCGGATGCTGAATGGTTTTTTTTTCTATAATAAGCACTTTGATTTACGTCTTATTATACATTTTTTTTTTAAATTTCTTTATGATTAATTTAAAACTAATGGATCAATATTTTAAACGTGTTATTTGTTTATAGATTGTTCATTAATTATTTGAAAACTTACTTTTAATTATAATAATCATATCCCAAAGACTAGATAGTTGTCTAATAATAATATAAAGATAATCTTTATTTTTGAAAGTTTTACAACCCTCTCTCAAATAAAATAAAAATAATCTCAAAAGTTAAGACGTTTAGGCCATACGTTCATATAAAGTTTTCTTCTTAAAATGGACCCCAAAAATTGCCTCCTTAAATATTGCCCTCCAAAGAAAACATCCTGAAAAGAAAAAAATTCCAACCATATTATTTTATTTATTTAAACGTAGTTTAAGGAAAAACCAAAAAAAATATTGTTGAGCCTTTATCAAACAAGTTTTAAAAAAAAATGTTTATTTGTCAGAGCTAGTCCTCCCCAAATAAATAAGCCAAATATGATTTAATGGGTTTATTTTAGGAACACTTGTCTATAACCATCAAATTAAAAAAATTAATTTACGCCCGTTTTTTAAAAGTTTTAAAAAACGATTTCCAGGGGCGTCCGTTATGTACCTGTATCTCCGTAGGGGAGGGTCGTGGGAAAAAAGTTTATGGGAACTTGTCATAATTTTTTAGGTTTTCTATTAGATTCCGAGAGATTGCCCACATATTCTGGAGCACCCTGTATATCTAAAAGTTATTAGGTTTACACAAACATTGCAACATGTAATATGTTTTAACACTTAGATACATTTTTCTATAAGATTTGCGAATAATACTTCCAGGGTTAACCCATTCTCATGGATGTACCCGTATCTGAATTAGAAATGTGGCAGAAGGCCTAGAACAGGTTCAATGAAAATTTTTCATTTATTATCAAAATACGTGAATTATCATCATCAACAAAAAAGCCTTTTCTTGGAAGAAATATATCCTAATAATTAAGATACTGACCTAGTTCAAGAATGCATACATATCCAATGTCACTTTTCTTTTAAAAGCATTTTGGTAAACCCAGATTCTGGATTATCTTCTGGATTTTAATTTAAAATATTTAAAAAACCTTTTTCCCTTTTTTTAGCAAATCTTTTTTGATTTTTTTTTTTTTTTATGATTAAATTTTTTTTTAAGGTTCTTATCTAGCAAGTATCTAAGGGGCTAATTTTTTGTTTTTAAGTTGATTTTTTTTAAAATATTGTTTTTGAATAAAATTATTTCTAAAATATTAAGACAAATGTGAAAATTATATTAGAATGGTACAACATTGTCATTTTTTTATTTTATCTACTAGATTGACAATTTGTCTTTGTTTTTAACATAATTATAAACAGGGCCCCAAAATTTTAACATATTTTATTTGCAATTAAAAATGATGTTATTTACTTAAAAACCTATTACAAAATATGTAGTCTTTTAAAAGATGATTACATAAAGTTCCATTTTAAAATTCAACCTACGGCTTATATTTTTCATAGTTCTATGGGAGCTCCAAAAGTTGTTTCAGTATTTTAAATAGGGAAAAAATTTTTTCTAGATTTATTTGAATATGCCATTAGGGACATAAAGGCTGCAGTAAACCATTATATAGTTAGTTATCTAGATTGATGGGGTTTGGGTAACTTTATCGTTCTTGCCGGAATTTGTATAACCTTTCTCCAAATTTGGATATATCATTTCACAAGGCTAATATATCAAAAAAAAATTTCTTGTGGAATCCTAAACTAAATCGTTGGGTTGTAAAAATAATCTAGAAACTGACACATCGATCCCCTGGTTTAAAATCATTCAAATTGTGGGAAAAAGGTGGTGTAATTGTGACGATACTGCACAAATCATAAAGTTACAATTTGACTGACAAAAAATTGTAATTAAGTAAAACTGTGGGTTAAGGTATCGAATTGTAGAGGTCAGTAAGGGCGGCAAAATTTGAATAGCCTACTGGCCGCAAATGTGTGAATCCGCCACTGTATTTAAATAACATGCGTTAGTTCTTGTAAATCACACAATCCGCACCAACTAAGTTGGTAAAAACATGCGCCGTTTTAAGAACTTTTAACACACTCATAACTAAATAAGCAAAAAATAAAACCTTAAACAAGATACATAATAAAAAGTGTTGTAATAGTATAAATAATATTTACTAATATTTATAATGTTATATATTTAATATTATCAATGACATAGACAACTACTGACAACTATCTTATTATTCATGTATCTCAAATTACCTAATTTACCTATCATTATTATACAGGATATACAAATATATCACATTTTCCCCCTTTTAACTCTTCTCTTTATTTCCCCTTTAAGTCGGAATTTCTTTCAAAAATCTTCTGTTTCTAGCAGAACCTTCCACTTGCTAACTTTATATAGTTCTGTATTTCCCAACTTCAACTATTTGCCCAATTTTGTCCCAAAATTTTTGTATCAGGGTCTTGAATTCTTACCATCTTTCCAACATCAATTTGGTTAAATTTTTGGCACTTTTGTTGTAAATATAAATTGTCTTTTGACGATAGTTTTCGTATTTTTTGTCACATTCATCTGCTTGTTTTTTGCTTTTTTGGAGAAAATAATTTATAATGTGCAGGTACTAGTGTTTCAAGTGGTCTTCCATACAAAATTTGGGCTGGTGACGTCCATCTACTCTTGGGTATTTCGCCATTCGTAACCGGCTCTAAAACGATTTTCGTCTAATTGCCCATTTTCAATACATTTTTTTAGTAATGTTTTCATCGCCTTGACCGCAGCTTCCGCATGACCATTTCCTTGAGGATACTAGAGTAGATGTGGAATGAAACATTCCATGTTTTTAAAAAATTGCTTGAATTGATATGATGCAACCGTCCAATCGGATGTAATCAAAAAGAAAAATTGTGTCCGAAAATATCTTTCTTAGGGAATCTATAATTTTGCTACTATTGGGGTGATGCATTTCCATAGTGAAATAGTAGCCATCCAGATAAGCGATCAACGTAAACCATATAAGTTTTCCCCCCATAGCTAAAAAGATCAACAGAAACTTTTATGGGCCACTTAGGTAATGGTTCTTCTAAGTATGTTTCAGTGAGGGTCTTTCTTGACATAACCGCATCTTTCGACAATGTTTTTAATGTCGTTGGACATTGAAGGCAATATATTATTTGACGTGCACGCCTCTTTGTTCGTTCAATTTGGTGAGAATCTTTGTAGACGATCCAAAACCATTTTTCTTAAATTTTTTTAGGAATAACAATTTGACATCCGCGTAACACCAACTCATCTTCGCAACTTAATTCGTCACGAACATCCCAGTATGGTTTCAGTTCCTCTTTTAAAACATTTTTTGGCTTGGAACCAAGTGAAATTTGTTGTTTTAATAGTTGATATTTTTCCCATCCATTTTGGCTGATTCTTTTAAATTCTGAAACATTAGATCTGATAAGTCATTTTCTTCTAATTCATGGTTACTTTGCACCAATAACAGTTGCTTAATTATATGCGTTTCCATGTGATTTTTAGATTTTTTCCCCTATAAGATCGTCTTCTGTAGGTTTGTGAATGGGATGTCTGGATAAAGCACCCGGGAATTCATGCTTTTTTCCTTTTTTCCAAATTCCAATAAAATTAAATCTCCCTAATTTTTCTTTAGCCCCTTGTAACCAGGATTTTCAATATCATCTAAATTTTTATCATTTAATATGGGTTTTTAGGGGTTTTGGGTGTTTCGTTACAATTTGAAATTCGCAAGCCTAATAAATATTTTTTTTCATTTTAATACTGCCCACGTAATACCTAACAGTTCTAACTCAACCACAGCAAAATCTAGACTCAGTTTCGGATAAGAATTTTTGAACCACACTGTACTAATTTCCATATTTCGTCATGTTTTTGTAATAGTTATGTATCCTAGACCATGTAATCTTGAAGCATCCGTATGAGCAGTAGGTAATGATGGGTCAAAATTTAAAAAAGAATTGAGGTTGGCTGAAGTTTCTCAATTTTGGGTTTAAAAGATTCATCGGGGTGTTTTTGTCCCAAAAAAATTCATTTTTAACTTTTAACAAATTTCTTAAAGGAGTAGTAGCAGTGCTTATTTCCGCAGAAAATGAACCTAGTTGATTTACAAGACCCATAAATGAACGCAATTCTGTTAGATTTTAGGTTTAGGAAATTTTTTTTTAAAGCATCTACTTTCAGGATCGCTTTAATTCCATTGTAGTAATTGATATCCCCAAAATTGATTTCGGTTTGAGCAAAAATCAAATTTTTGGATTTAATGTTATACCTGTAGCTCGGCATCTATCTAGTAGCTGTTTAACATGTGAGTAATGTTTTTTTAATGTGGAGTCATACAATATTTCTGTCAATTTTTCGGGACCCGGTATCGACTAGAAATATTAAATATTTTATCCAATTACTTTGGTTTTATCCTTTAAGAAGTTTTTCACATTTTTTTGCCTCTTGACCACGTTTCATTTTTTGGTATTAATTGTTGCATCATTTCTTGCATTGCCTTAAAATGTTCTCTAAAACCCTATTTTCAATCCCACCTAAAGACCTTTTTGCCGTTTCTTCCAATATTTTAACCGCTCCTTCAGTTGAAACACCAACTGTTCTTTTGACGGTTGATTTTTTCAGCGGATTTCTCTCTGATTTTTTCTTGCGCTTTTCTAGGCTTTTTTTTTTGTTCTTGGCTTTTTTTTATACCGACTGGCGTTGTAATAGTATAAATAATATTTACTAATATTTATAATGTTATATATTTAATATTATCAATGACATAGACAACTACTGACAACTACCTTATTATTCATGTATCTCAAATTACCTAATTCTACCTATCATTATTATACAGGATATACAAATATATATCACAAAAAGAAACACTGTAAAAAGTTAAAACGCAAATTCATAGCATAAACCATATTATGAAATCGGCAGTGCTTAAATAGCTGTTTAATAAACAAGGGTATTAATAAGGGTGAGTAATGATCGAGACCATTTAACAAACGTTAGGGTTGACATGATTTAATCGTCAATTAATGCCTGAGTTTGGTTACCATACTTTTTAGCGGTCGCTTTATTATGAATTTATATTTTCTTTCCTATAGATCACCATTATTTTTGGAACGAGTGTTTAGAATTTCTGCACCTATAATGTTACATCATTCTTATTTCTTTGTTTTAATTTTTAAACTGCGGCGATTAATCTGTTATAGTTACTAACCAGAACTAATTACCGTTTTAATAATGTATCACAAGTAACCATTTAATTTTTATAGTACTTTTAACACAAATATCATACAATATTTTTTCTACAAACGCAATAATGCAGTTAAAAATCAAATTATTCAAAAATTGGAAGAAATAGTTTTACATAGATATCGTATATAAAAATTATTGAAGTTGGCTTTTATAAATGAACTAGATGAAAAGCCTGTCTCCGCCAGGCGAGAGACAATATTAAGTAGCCTCTGTCTCCGTAAGACGCCTTCCGTACGGCTAACGGTAAAAAAACACTTTTTTGCTCCTATTTTGTTCCGGGGGCGAAATTAAAAAAACTGGCTTTGTTAGGTTCTAGCCACTGCTAAAGACTACCACTGTGCCAAATTTCATGATTTCAGCTCAAGCCATAACTTCAGAATCACGTGGACAGACAAAATGAAAATATATATATATATATATATATATATATATATATATATATATATATATATATATATATATATATATATATATATATATATATATATATATATATATATATATATACCTATCTACATATAAATATATCCACATTAGCAAATTATATATATTTATACATTCTAACAGTTGTTGATGCTGGTTGGTTACGGCATGTTTAAATTTACTTCAAATTTGATACATCGTGTCAGTTTTAGCTCGTTTTAGTTTTTACTTAAAATCAACTTGAAATGAAAGAAAATGTAGAAGAAAGTATTGGTTGCATCGACCCATTTAAGAAGATAGATGAAGCGGCCAGTAGATCATCGCTGGATACAATTAATATAAATGTTAGTAAATAAATAAACGTTGACGTTACCTTTCAAAATTTGACATTTCACTTTTGACACTAGTGCTTTAAAATGTTACTTTAAGGCACTAGTGCTTTAAAGTATCATTTTTAAGACATGTAGATAGTGTTAAAAATTGAATTTTTAACACGTTTATAGAAAATAGTATATTACATAAAAGTGTGGTAAGTAGATTTTTAGCGCACGCAAAGTGAAGTTTGCAAAACGAGGCAAAGGCGAGTTTTGCATTCACTTAAATGCGCTAAAACCATTTACCACTCGAGTTATGCATAGTATTTTATCTACAACCATCAGGTTTTTTTGGGATAATAATTTTTCTTTGACGTTTATCCCAATTTTACAATAGAAATTGATTAAACTACCAGTTACCTCAATCGGTGTGAGCCATTGTCAAAATGACACCACCGCAAAAGAAAGCCATTTCAATCGGCAGTCGTAAATGTAAACTCGACTATTACGTTTAACTTTTAGGTATATTATCTGTATTTGTGTAATTTGCGTGGAGAGTAATAATTGTAAAGCGATGTTTAAATAAACGATTTTTGAAAAGTCCTAAAATAGTGTTTGTAACCTTAGTTACCGCACGGTTGTAGACAAAAGAATTTAAAGAACCTTTAATTTTGAATAAAATGTTGAACATTTTACTTTTTATTTGAAATTCCATTTTTTGCCGTAAATGCACACATTAACAACCGATCTTTTATCTAAAGTAACGAAAAACGCCCAACACACTGCACTTCTACTTTCTTTTTTAAAAAAAGTGTTGCCTATTTACATCTTATATATGCTTTTAAAATTTTAAAATGATATTTTTTATAAAAACGGAAAAAAAATGTGTGCAAGCCTTTCGCTGACACCCGGTATATTTAACTATCCTTCTGATAGTATATAATTAAAAATAATATTAAGAAATTATCAGAAATACTTTTACTAATGAAAACGGATATATGATAGTATAATACGAAAAATAAATATTTGGGAAGGTAACGTTGAAATCAAGTGCATAAATTAAGTGCCAAACACCGTGCATTTCACCAGAAACACAACGAATAATGGTAAAATTAATTCACGAACCAACCGGAAATACGACGCGTTTATTGCTTCGAACTTCCGCTCTTTACTAAAGTTGGCGGTTTATTTACTTCTGCAGTCTTCCAAAGAGGTGGGCACTTTTGGCATTTCGTGGGAAAATGTTATTATTAAATGAATATGCTATTTAGAATAATTTAGTAAAAGTTGCCATTATACAGAGTGTCCCAGAAGTAATGAGATACAGAGCAACAGTAGATTCCTTGATCGAAATAATGCAATTAACGTAAACTTACCTTATCCCAAACTTGATAATAACTAAGATACAGGGTGACAAACTTTTCATTTTGTTTTCGTTTTTTTGTAATAATTTATTAACTAAATGCCATAGCGGTACAAAATAAGGGATTTGGGGGTTCTTTGGGGCGAGAAATTCAAATTCGTCCATGCTTTTGATGTTGCTAATAGAAGGCGCCAGCTACGGCCTACCGCACTTGTTTTAGATGGAATTACTTTTTTAAAGCTTAGTATATGGCCCTGTTTATTAAAAAAGAAGTTACTTTAATTTCTTCTGCGTCAAAAATATATTCCTTATTAAGGTCAACTGTTTTCAAAATAAACGCACTTTAAAGGACCTCGCAATTATCCTATGGAAAATGGGTTTTGGCCAATTGTTTTTAAACTTTGCAAAGTAATAGTTTTCAACACGCTGATCAAAAGTCTTTACGGGCACAAAACCCGAAAACCCCTCTAACCCTCCCAAAATCACCCTCAAAGGTCTCCAAATCCCCAGTGATATTTAAAGCTGATTTTGGGGGGGTTAGAGGGGTTTTTGGGGGGAAATTTTGATCAGTCTTAAAAACTATTATTTTAAAGTTTGAAAATAAGCAAAACTTTTTTATAGGATAACGAAAAAGAATATACAAATTTAACATAATAATATTAGTTTGGGTTATTTTAGCTTTTTTATATCCCGACTATATCGTTTTAATTTAGAATTTAAAATTTTCATTTAAATTTATTTAAATTAAATATACACATCGTTATTTGTAACATATGAAAGATTTATTTTTATGCATGCATTGAATAAATTGTTATTTTAAAGATTTAGAATGGGAAAATATCAGTAGCTCAGCATAAATCGAAAGTTTCTTTAGAAATAAATATATGATTTTGTTATATTGAAGATTCTACCAATCTGAAAAGTTAATTCGGAAATGTTAGTATGTTTAAAATAAAAATATCGTACTTTAAATCTGAGCCTACAATTGTATTTCTAAGAATATGATATACTCAAATTAAAATTTAAATTTTGGATTTATTATAGCAAATCTTTGGTATAAGTAGGTTTTTTTTATTTAGGAATTGAAAAAATTAAAAAAAGAAAATATTAACTATTTAATTTAAAATTTAACATGTTCGGTTTTAATTGCTGACATTTTTAGAACTAAATATGTACAGGGTGTAAAAATTTGAGTGTATCCATGGGGATTTTGAAACCATGGAATACGAAGTGGTTAAATTAAGCAAAAATTGGCATTTACTTCCCAACAAAATGCCGTTTAAAATGTGTTTTGATTTTGGGAAAAGTTCCAAAGATATATGGGAAAAAACCAAAATTTTGAAAATGAATTTTATTTTTTTTTAACCCTATTTATTAACCGATTTTAAAATTAATAACACATTCAAATAGCCACTTTATTTCCGCTAAATATTAGTGTTTTTATTTTCCATTAAGTTTCGTTTTCTGACACCATCATAACTTTATTTTTTCTTGTGTACGCCATATAGGATCTTTTTTCACTCTCATTACTTTTTGAGCTAAGTACCGAACCCAACCTAATCAAGGGATACAGGGGAAAGGTCATTCAATAAAAAACTCAAAAAAAAAAAAACCAAATGGCGCCAAAAAAAAAAATTTAATGGGGGCCGTCATAAAATTAAACGTTGAATGGCAAATCCAAAAACCCCCAAATATTTGGGGGAAAAAAAAGGGCCCCATGAAATGTTTTATTAATTTTAAAATCGGTTAATAAAAAGGGTTTAAAAAAAAAGATAATTTTTTAAAAAATTTTTTTTTTTGTATATCTCTGGAACTATTTGAAAAAATTAAATTTTTAAAGGAATTTTGTGGGGAAAAAGTAAAGCGCAACTTTACCTTTTTAACCAACCCTTATCTCTTAGGTTTTTAAGCCCCCCCATGCTAAACTCGAATTTTTTAAAAACCCTTAATATTTTTAAAGAGAAACTGTTGCACAGCTGCACCAAAATTGTTTTTTTTTTAACGACCGGGGATTTTTTTATTCAGTAATTTTTTAAAAAAATAATGTTGTAATACCTAACCTGTTGACCAAACAACGTTACTTTCTTAAAATTGGGGAAAATAAAAAAAAATATGGGGATTTTTTAAAAATGATAAAAACCATTATTACGTTTAGCTAACATTAATATAGGTATAAATTTTTTAAAATTTTTTTGCTGTTTAAAAAATCCATTATAATTAAACGGGTTTTTTTTAAACCCAAAAAAAAAACAGGTAAAAAACTTAACGTTTATTAAAAAAAATTTTCTGAAGCTTTTTAAAAACTGTTAAATCAAAAAAAATTTTTTATTATAGGGAAATTTAATTTTTAATTCTACTTTCGGGGGAAAAAAATCTTTTTTCAACTTCAAGAAATAAAACAGTTCATTTTTTTTCTTTGAACATCATGAGGCCCCCCAACGGGTTAGTTTTTTAAAAAGGGCCCTTTTGGACAACTTGGAACGGGGCTTCCTCTGACATTTTCTAAAAAAAAAAATAAACATTCGAAATGCTAAAATTAAAATTTTAAAGGGCCCATTTTTCGGGTTTTGAAATAGGGGGCATCAGATTTTAATACCAAATACAGATAAAAAAAAATTTTAAAAATAAAAAAAAAATGCATTTTAAAAATTTTAATTTAAAATAAAAACCCCCATACATTCTCAGGGCGACAAACTACAAGTACAAAGGTTTTAAAAAAATTTAAATTTAAAAAATTTTTTTCAAATCGTTACTTTTTTTCCCCAGGTACTCCAAACTTTTAAACCCAAAAAAGGAAAGATACCTTTTTTTTAAAAATTTTAAAAAACAAGATAAAAAAAAAGAAATTTTTATTATACATTTTTTTGAAAAATTTTTTTAAACAGGTGCAGTTTTTTTTAGGCAAAGGGGAGTCAAAGTTTTAAAAAAATTTTACTTTTTTAATTAAAACAGTTTGTTTTAAAAAACTTTAAAAATTTTATTTCCCATATTCCAGTTGGCAAGTTTTAAAAAAGTAACCCGCCAATGCCTTTCAATTCTATTTAAATTTTTTTAATAGTTAAATAAAAAAATTTATTTTAAAAAAATTTAAAAATATACAATTTATTGACATGTAGGTAGGTATATGTATATAGTTTGTTAGGTATACTTAATTTTAAAACCTCTGTACTCATATTTTGTAACCTGTAAAAAATTAAGGTTTATCCCCAAGTACTTAGTAGTTTTTTAGTAAAAACTAACATTTTAATAAACTTTTAGTTAGAAAAAAAAGGTATGTTATAGGTAAGTTTATTTAAATAAAAAGCCTGTTTTGGTGACAATTTTGACTATCGACCCCTTTTTGGTTTTTTGGCAACAGTTTTATAAAACAATGGTAAAACTTACCAGGCCGAAAAACACTTCCTCCCCACTGTTGTAAAATGTTTCAACCCCATTATTTAATTGTACAAAAAAAGTGCAACGGGATTAGAACAGTCCGTTAAATTTTTTCCACCCCTTTACCTTTTTTCTATAATCACAAGAATGACCCGGAAACCCCAACACCCAAATTTGGTGCCAATCGGGAAACGTAGGGGTTTTAAATTGAAAATTTTTAATTTCAAAAATTTTATATTTAGATTATATTCAAAAAATATTCTCAAATTGAAACAAATGTTTCAAATTGAACAACCGGCGCGTTCTTTAAATGATAAAACATTTTTAAGTAAATGACCAGTTTTTTTTTAAAAAACTGGGGAAAATTAAAGTAAAATTATATTTATTTTAAACTAAGAAAAAAATTCAAACCAAAAAAATAAATCTTTTCTTTAGACCGTATTTTTAAATGAAAAAAAATTCTGAGGATAGAAATAATTATATTAATCATTTTTAAAAACCCCTTTTAAGGGGGGTTTTTCAAATAAAAAACAATTTTAATTTAAAAAATTAAAAAAAAAATTAAATACCATTTGATAAATAAGTTTTTTTTGTGAATTCGGGTCTTTTTTAAATGCGTTTATCTCGGAAACGTTTCTAGAACCTTTTAAAAAGGTTTTACGTTTTTGACGCAGGGGAATTTAGTGACTTTTTTAATAAACAGACTTATACTAAACTTAAAAAAGTTATGCCCAAAACAAGGGGGGGCCCAGTTTTGGGCCCCCACTAACAACATCAAAAGTTGGACAATTTGAATTTTAGCCTCAAAAACCAAATCTTTCAATTTTGTACCGCTAATCATTAGTGAAAAAAAATTTTCCCCAAAAAAAGAAAACAAAAATTAAAAAATTTTACACCCCCGTATCTTAGTTATTATCAACTATGGGGGAAACAAGTTTCGTTTTAAATTTTAATTAAAAAATTTTTACTTTTTGGAATTTTTTTTTTGGGGGCCCATTACTTTGGGGAACCCCGATGTGATTTTTTGGGGAAATTGAGGTTATAAAGGTGAAGTTTTGTTTGATAAATATTTAAATGTTTACAAAAAGAAGCTAGACTCAGTTAAGGTTTAGGATTTTAAGGGGGCCTTTGATTAACTTTTTTTCCTCAAATATAAAATCAACTAAAGTCGTTAATTTCCCCAAATTAAAAAAGGCCAAATTTTTAGGATTTTTCCCCATTTAGAAAGTGAAATTGTCCTTGTTGTCATGGCATTTACGTATTTTCTTAAACGGTTATGTTGATAACCAAGAAAGTAAAGGTATATGTATTTCTATGTTGTTGTTGCCCCTTTTAGA
>JAHBCN010021925.1:0-13701 GCA_019359885.1 Listronotus oregonensis | reverse complement strand
AACCGAGTTATTAGCACTTTTCTAAATTAAATTTTAAACCCTTTCCCCCCCACCACTTTAATTTAGAACTGACAAAAATTACACCTGAAGCTTTTTTGTTTATAAAACATTAAAGAATAAAATAGCACGTCTTATTGATACATTTTTATTTGATATTTTATTGAGAAATGTATATTTTTATGTTTTGTTGTTACCCTTACGCCCCAGGCCATCCCACAGACTTGAAAATAATTTCCAGCAATTTCTCTTGGTCACTTTTAACAAAAAATAATTTTTCCCCGATAGTTATACCATTAGTAGTTTCTGAGATATAGCCGACTCCCTCTCTTAGTGGAACACCCAGTACACCATGTCCGGTTTAACACAAATCTGGAAAAACCATGGAAGAAACAGTGTGGGCTAAATTATTAAAAAATGGTGTGTAAACAAAAACAATTTAACTAGATTATCACATATGAAAAGTTGGCGGAAAAAACGATTTACATTTTTTTGAATGGAATACCCTGTATATTTTAATCTAAAAAATTGCATATTAAATTATCTTTTAAATATACCGGGTGTCAACGAAATCACTACCCAGCCCTTCATTTTCTTGAAAAAAAACATATGGCTTTCAAATTTTAGAATGACATATTATATCTAAGATGCCGATTTTGGATATTATAAGATGTGCCTATCACTTCCGGTTTAACCGGAAGCGACATCAACTTTGATTTTTTTAATGGAACACCCTGTATAAAAATTTGGTTTCTAAGGATTATTCTTGATATAAAATCTAAATTATATCCTATACCTATCTTTGCTATTTTTTTAAGAAAATGGCGATTAAAGATGTCCAAACTACCGCAAATTATGCAGTTTTATGGAAAAACAAATAAATGATAAAAAAAATTATTATGTTTAATTTATTTTTTCTGCAGACTCTACCTGTGGGGGTTTATGATAAAACTACTTCCGGCTTTACCGGAAGTGCTGCGAAAACTGACTTTTCTAATAATGTTACTTCAAAAAATTTTAAAAGGAACACCCTGTATATTTTTTAAATTTGATTTTACGGGTCATTCTTGATATAAAATCTGTATAATATCTTATGCCTATCTTTGTTAGTTTTTGAGAAAATGGCGATTGAAGATTCCCAAAAGACCGCACATTATGCAGTTATAGGGGAAAACAAATAAATGTTAGAACATTAATAAGCCTAAAAAAATTTAGGCCGTCTCTTTGGAGCAATTTTGTTATTTTAATATTAGTTTTTTATTTAAGTGGTTAATTAAATAAAAATAATTTAGAATTAAATTAAAAATATTAAATGTTTCTAACGTTTATTTGTTTCTATAACTGCATAATATGCGGTCGTTCTTAAAAAATAACAAAGATAGGTATAGGATATTATCATATTTTATATCAGGAATAACCCGTAGAATCCAAATTTAAAAAAATATACAGGGTGTTGCATTTAAATTTTTGAAGTAACATTAACAATTTTTCGCAGCACTTCCGGTAAAGCCGGAAGAAGTTTTATTATGACCTCCACAGATAGAGTCTTCAGAAAAAATAAATTGAACATAATAATTTTTTATATCATTTATTTGTTTTCCCATAAACTGCATAATATGCGGTTTGAACATTAACAATTTTCGCAGCACTTCCGGTAAAGCCGGAAGAAGTTTTATTATGACCTCCACAGATAGAGTCTTCAGAAAAAATAAATTGAACATAATAATTTTTTTTATCATTTATTTGTTTTCCCATAAAACTGCATAATATGCGTTTGGACATCTTTAATCGCCATTTTCTCAAAAACTAGTAGAGATAGGTATAGGACATAATATACATTTTATATCAGAAATGATTCGTAGAATCCAAATTTAAAAATATACAGGGTGTTCCATTTAAAAATCAAAGTTGATGCCCTTTCCGGTTAAACCGGAAGTGGGTAGAGACATGCTTTTAGTATCCAAAATCAGCATCTTATGATATATTATAGCATCCTTTAAAAATTTTAAAGCCATATGTTTTTATTCAAGAAAATAAATGGCTGGGTAGTGATTTCGTTGTCACCCGGTATAACACACCATGTTTGATATTCCTTTTCTAATTTATTTGAACTTTTATTACTTGAAAAGAGAATTTAATATGGTATTTTTTTAAGTTAAAATATACAGGGTGTTCCATTTAAAAAATGATGTAAGGTAACTTTTTCATCTGATCCGGTTAACTGTATCTCGTATGGTTTACAAGAGCTGTGTGAAGTCCTAAAAATTGCTTTGGGAAAAATAATTTCTATAGTAAAATGTAAAATTTAATTAAATTATTCTACATTTTTATTTCATTAAAATAACTTAATTTCAATTTGTTCACTATTAATTAAATTTAAAAATAGTCCATCCCTAAAAAGCCACTAGGTGATATCAAAATGTTTTTTTTCAGAAAATGTTTAGTAGTGCAATTTTTTGGCCCTTTAAAACTTAATATTTATTATAAAGTTATATTTACCGTCCACTTCTCTCCTGCTTCTTCCTGTAAAGAAAAAGGGGTTTAAAAAATTGTAAATTTAAATCAGTTTTGCACAAAAAAAAAATCTTATTATATATGTATATAATATATATATATATATATATATATATATATATATATATATATATATATATATATATATATATATATATATATATATATATATATATATATATATATATATATTTATACTTGGTCATTAGTGAGCCCATATAAGATATACAGCGGCTATTGGTAAGCCCGATTAATTCTAGGTCGTCCCGATTTCGGGCTCACCAAGGTATCGCAGTGTATAACATGTTAATAAGATAGGGGGGGATGCACAATGGCCATCTACGAATTTTGTTCTGGGACGACCATTGACCCATATACATGTCCTTAATACGGCTTATAGTTCAACAAAAAACCGCACAGAGGGCGCTGTTCGAAATTATATACATTTAGAGTATAAGGTTTTTGGTGAGCCCATTTTTATACAGTTGATATTGATTATTGGTGCAATCGTTAGCCCGACACTTGGCAACAGTGGTTAAATTTATAAGATTTGGAAACAAGCATGAATGTGGTGCTTTTGAGTATTTAAGATAAAATATATGATACATGTGACGGTTCATTCAACAAAAAATATAATATTTTAAGGGTGTTCCAGAAAAGAGTGTTAAAGTGTGGCGCAGAGGTTTTTTTGTTTAAGAGCTATTAGGATTTTATGTGATTATTTGGTGGTTTTTACCTTTTCAGCTTAATTTGGCAATAATCGTGGTAAATAAGTGAGATAATTGCCTAATCTAAATTAAAATATTAACTAAATCTATTAATTGAAACAAGGCAAGAAGAAAAGAAGTTTAATAATTATTAGGGAATTTTAAAAATGGGAATATTTTTTACCACTGTTGTTATCTTTAAAACTTTTCAATTCTCTATTTATTAGCTTCTCACCATGATAATTCCATCGAGATGTAGAAAAATAATAAGTCCTGAACTAAAAAAATACGATATACATGGAGGATTCCTGCGCCACTCTTGAGACTATTTTCTGGGACAACCATCATCATATATCTACATTTTACAAATCGCTTATTTCTATTATAGTGTTAAAGCTTAAAAAGCTATTTAAGTCATCGAATTAATGGTATTAACTCTAAATAGCTCTATCTACTTTACAATTATCAATATATACAGGGTTATTCACAAAATACAAGACGGAGCATAATGAGAAAACGATAAATAAAAATTTCAAAAAACAAATGAAATAAATAGAGACTTATCAAATGCATCTTTAATTTTTTTTGTAATATGGATTGATAATATTCTTCGTAAAATTCAAAAAAAATTAATGTAATGCAGGTTATCCTTTAATCAAGCAGTTTTTTAATTAGAGACAGTTGAAAAACGACTCTTTTTAACTTTAAGAGGTTATAAAGCAATAACAATTTGTCATAAAAAGAAATGATTTTCACATTCCTATCTTAACTTTTTAAGGTGTATTCGATAAAAAATATATATAACTGTCACTTGTCAAATTTTTTTTCTAAAAATTTCAAAACATTTGTTGACAGTTAAGGTAGGTAGCTAAAAGTTTATGTCATTAGATGGAGGATAAAAAGCTAAAATAGGGATGTAAAACTATTTCCTTCTATGATAAGTAGTTAGGGTTCTATAACCCCTTAAAGTTAAAAAAGTCGTTTTTCAACTATCTCTAATTCAGAAACGATTTGATGCAATTATGTATGATCAAATTTCTTAAAATCAAATAATATATAGGGTTTTCCATTTAAAAAAAGTTAGTTTTTCAATGTTTATAGAACTTTAAAATACCCTGTAGATTACAAAAATAATTTTAAAAGATGTCTTTGATAAGTCTTTATTTCTTTCATGTTTTTTTTTTAATTTGTATTTTATTGTTTTACCATAATGCTCCATTTCGTAAGTCATTAATAACCCTGTATACTATGGCTATTTTTAAAATGTAGGATGTG
The DNA here is from genome assembly GCA_019359885.1 of Listronotus oregonensis. Classification (NCBI taxonomy): domain Eukaryota; kingdom Metazoa; phylum Arthropoda; class Insecta; order Coleoptera; family Curculionidae; genus Listronotus; species Listronotus oregonensis. The sequence goes on along the minus strand of JAHBCN010021925.1, from coordinate 9,208 downwards.
GTTGTATTAGTAGATATATACAGGGTGTTTCAAAACTAGATGGGTATATTTTAGAGGGTGATTCCTTATTAAAAAATATAAAAAGAAGATTCTATAAATATGTGTCCGAAAATGCAGTTTTTAAGATCCAGGGTGTTGAAAAAAGAAGGGTTTTTAATAATTATTTTAAATATCCTGTAGCGGATATTCTTGCAAATTCTCAGTGTCATTTCTGGTAATATGGACCTAATTTAGGGTTAAATAAATTAAATTTATTAGGTCCAAAAAATATACGCCACTACTTTTTTGCACTTTTTATATTTTTTTTAGATACAGCAACAAAAAACACAACCTTTCTATCCGTTGAATCATTTTCGTATCTTGCTTATTTTTAAGAAAAATAATATGTTTTTTTATGTAGTCTAGCTAGAGGCATACACATACCAAAGTGCTTTTTTTTCTCAAAAACTATGTAAGATACGAAATTCATTCAATTTTAGTTTTTTAATTTAAAAAACTATAAAAAAAATCAAAAAGTCAGTGGCGTAAATTTTTAATTTTTTCCTTTAACTTGTATTTTGGAAACTATGCATTTTCGGACCCATGTTTAAAAAAAATATATTTTTTAACAAGGAATCATAAAATATCTCCGTCTATTTTTCGAACACCCTATAAAATATGTCTACTAGGATTGATAATATTATTTTGATAACAACATAATAATGGTTTATAAATTATAAATATAAATAATTTACCATATAAATATAAAATATATGTATTAAAATATAAATAATATACCAACAATTATAAATAGGTAACCCATTTTCCCACGGAAAAAATGAAAGTCAAAAAGAAGTCAATATTTAAAAATTAAGCAAAGTGTTTCTTTCCTTGCTCTACTAAAGTCATTGCAACTGTGCATTTTTGAGAAAAAAACATTTTTTCTTCAAACGTTAAAAAACATCACTTTGTCAACTCCTGTTGAGATGGTAGAAGGTAAATTTTAACCCAGGCGACAGTAAAAGTACTTTTAGTGCCGGCGGCAGTAGAAGTACACTTTACTGCCGCTTACCTATATTGTTGTTACCTTTATTGGCAGCCGTATCAAAATCGTAGTCACAGTAACGTCTCATTGTAACCTACAAAGCATCCGTTTCTTCTTAAATTTTAAATAAAATGTATTGTTTTTTTCACGTTTCATCTCGTTTGGAGAAAAAATGGCATGTTGCATACGGAGTAGAAGCACTTTTTGTGCTTCAGCGGTATTCGCAAACCTCACTACGTTCGGCTTGCAAACTTACGTCTTCAGCACAAAAAGTAAAGCTTCTACTCCTAATACAACAATATACTATTATTTCTTCTAATCAGAGACACACTAAACCACAAACCATTTACTAATATTAATATTTTTGCTACCTATTAAAATTTAAAATTAATATAATGAACCTATTTATTTATGTCTATGGTTTAAATAAATAAAAACTACTATTTTTAAACCATCCAAGTCATCGGAAAAGGACTTTCCGATGACTTAGATTCTTCTGTATCAGAACAAACGAATGCGTGATGGCTAGGCAAGCCTAAGGTCTGAAATAGTTGTATATTAAATATTATTGACGGAACAAATTCCAAAAAAATTTTTATTAGTTTTTGGGTGGTGAGGTTTATTGTCGTGGTCATATTCGGTCAGAGATATTTCACTTTCTGAATTTTTTGATAATTTGCCTTTGTTTTTTTTTTAACTTCATCTGTCGAATCAGAAAAGTTCAAAATCTGATGTTTTGGGCTTTTGTCGTTATAACTTATCTAAAACATATTTTATACAGGGTTATTCACGACATACGAAACAGAGCGTTATGGGAAAACGTTAAATTAAAAATTCAAAAAAACAGAATTATCAAAGGCATCTTTTAAAATTATTTTTGTAATATGCAGGGTGTGTTTTAAAGTTCTAAAACATTGAAAAAATTGTTTTTTTAAACGAAACACCCTATATATTATTTAATTTTTAGATTCTTCGAAATTTGATGTAATGCATGTTATACTTTAATCAAGTAGTTTTTGGATTAGAGACAGTTGAAAAACAACTATTTTTACTTAAGAGGTTATAGAGCCATAACTATTTGTCATGGAAGGAAATTATTTTTACATTCTTATCTTAACTTTTTATGGTCTATCTAATGGCATACATTTTTAGCTACCTTAACTGTCAACATTTTTGACATTTAAAAAAAATGACGTGACAATTTTAATTTTTTTTCATTGAATACACCCTAAAAAATTAGAATAGGAATCTGAAAATCATTACCTTTCTGACAAATAGTTATGGCTCTACAACCTCTTGAAGTTGAAAAAAGTCGCTTTTCAACTGTCTCTAATTTAAAAACTACCTACTTGATTAAAATATCACATGCATCATGCATTACATTAAATTTTTTAGAATTTTACAAAGAAATACATCTGAAAATCAAATCATATATAGAGTGTTTCACTTAAAAAAAACCTATATTTTCAATGTTTTAGAATTTCAAAACACCCTGTATATAACAAAAATAACTTTAAAAGATGCCTTTGATAAACCTTTATTTATTTCATTTGGTTTGTGAAACTTTTATTTTGTTATTTTCTCATAAGGTTTCGTTTCGTATGTCGTGAATAACCATGCAGTTTGTAGAGAAGCGGAGTGATTTAAATATACATGGTATCCAGATTAAATTAAAATAATTTCTTTGTAATTACGTAATGTCATCGTTATTTTTTACATTAGCGGAACGCTGTTTATTTTTCGATAACAGTGAATTAAAATCAAAAGAAGAAATCTTCAACTTATATAGCTTAACGTAGATTTCAAAGTAGTGCCGATTTTTTTTCTACAATCGATAAATTTAAATGGGAAACCTTGTTAATTCTAGTGCTAATAAATAGACTTTAATAATTTGTTTATGATTTATCCCGTTAGTTATATATAGGATTAAGTATTTGGGTTATTTCCCATATGAACTCAGACTAGTATATCTCTCTTAATGGTTCCTATGGGAAGTAACTGAACCAATAATATAATACGCAAGTGAGATACATCGCTGCAAATAGGATTGTCTATTTATTAAAAGTAAAATAATTGGTGTGATCATTCATTCATTATTATAAGCCATTTCTTAAATATGAAGTAGAACCTTAAATTGCCACTTTTAGTTTCGCCTTGTATCTCCTAAACGAAGGTAGGTAAATAAAATTTGGTTACATTTTACAAAAACTAACAACTTTGATTTAAAACCGCTAAAACTGTGTCAAACCTACCGGAGTTACCCTGTAATTACAACAAAATCTAAACACCCTATACGTTCTAAAACACTATAAGAATAAAGTTGTTCCGGAATTGTAAAGACATAAATTAAATTTTAATCGTTGGAAATATTTAATCTATTAATTAATAGGTAAAAAAACTAACAACTTGGCGTCAAAACCGCTAAAACTGTCAAACATAACGGAGTTACCCCGTAATTACAACAAAATCTGGACATTCTATCCTTTATAACACTGTAAGAATGTAAAGGCTGAAACACAACCAAAAACTTAAGATTTAAGGAATAACATCAAGCATTCTGATGGGTCGATTGCGAATTGCGAGAAAGTCGTTGTAAAAAACATGTACGCCACTTGTTATAAATAGTGACAACACCGCCGGCTAACCAACATTGTAATAATATATAATTTTGTATAAAATAGGGCTAACCAAGGCGGGGGCTAACCAAAGACCCAATAGTTTATATTTTTGTAAAAATAAGATTTTCTTACCCCTCTTGAGGGTCCTTAGCATATATATTTATTAGAAAGCAATTGTTTTTATATAGATACCTTATACACATTAAAGTGCCGGGTGAACGAACGACCTGTACATGCCGGGCTCCCAATGATCTATGAAACAATATATATATATATATATATATATATATATATATATATATATATAATATATATATATATATATATATATATATATATATATATATATATATATATATATATATATATATATTTATATATATATATATATATATATATATATATATATATATATATATATATATATATATATATATATATATATATATATATATATATATATATATATATATATATATATATATATATATATATATATATATATATATATATATATATATATATATATATATATATATATATATATATATATATATTTATATATACCGGGTGTTGCTCTGCCGAGTGGACATAGGAAATCCCATGTAAATTTTGAATTAGTCAAATATTGGCCCCCTAATTATTTTAGAAAAAATGCTATTAGGATTTATTGAAGAGCACAATAAGTTCCACCCAAAATGAAAATTTGAGCATTTTTCAACCAACCAGTAAAGAGTAAACTGCTTAAATACTTCTGCAACGTAGTATCTCATTATGCACACTGGACTCTAGAAATCAATATAATATCGATTTATCAGTGACAATTTAGATCATTAATTTATAATGTCATTGCCAAAACTGAACAATTTTATAGGGGAATTTAAAAAAGAATCCTCGCATTTCATTTTAGTTTACAGCTAATTCCAACATATGCACTCACAGTTACGCAAGACAATAAAACAAATTTGTCTACATTTAGAAATCAATTTATGACGAAAATATCAGGATTTAATCAAATGCTTAAATATTCCTCCATTAACTGCCAGACAATAACCCAAATAATTATAAAACTCATTTCTTACGTTGGCTAGTTGGTACATCGATATTCTGGCACATTCAGCGGAAATAGCATTCCTTAGCTGGTCTAAATTTTCATATTTTTTATTGGTATAAAGCTTAGTTTTTAAATGTCCCCATAGAAAAAACCGTTTGGCGAAAGATCCGAGACCTGGCTGGCCAAGATATTGCCTGGTTCGGGCCTATGATGTCGTTATTAAATGCGTTGTTCAAGTATTCGCACAGCTCTGGTACACAGTACCAGCCATCCATTTGATACCAAATCTCTCGATTTTGGATTTTGTTACTCCAGTACCGGCAATTTTGAATGTTGGGTTCGTTGTTCAATGTAAAAGTGCATTCGTCAGTAAAGTAAATATTTTGTAAAAAAACTCTGTCAGTGTTTCTCCTCTCCATCATCTCAAAGCAAAATTCCTGACGTCGTATTTCGTCTCCGTCTCTTAATTCTTTGGGGTCTTTCGTACTTGTAAGCGTGGTATTTACATCTTTTTTAAAAATTTGAGATATTGTGGTGTGGTCTTGTCCAGTAATGTCCTCCAGTTGTCTCGTGCTAATGGTTTCTTCTGCCTCCTCTACACAAAGTATCACGTCTAAATCCCTCTCGTTTTGTACAATTTGTCTCTGATTTTCACGTCAATTTTCTTCACATTTGCAATTATTAATTACTGTGCCTGTAGTTTCAATTTTTTTTATCGTCCGTTCTATTGTCGATTTACTTGGTATTGGCCTATTGGGAAAATAGGCAGCAAACATGTCCGCTGCGCTTCGATAACTATTTCCCTGATAAAACCATTTTATAATAGTGATTTTTTCTTGATTTAAGTAGTTCATTATTTAAAAATGATGTGACATTGATCTGACAACTTGAGAGTAAGAGGTTAAATAATTTTTCTGGTATTTTATTATAAACTTCTAATAATACAGGGCGCGTAAGAAGATAGGAGAATCGTAACTTATTTTAGCATTTATCTCTTAGCTGGCGGACTGAGAAGAGCTTTAAAAAACCTAATAATATTTTCTTCTAAAATAATTAGGGGGGCCAATATTGGACCACTTCAAAATTTACATGGGATTCCCTATGTCCCGCTCGACGGAGCAACACGCGGTATATCTGGTTCTGTCTGGGTTCAGTCTTTGCTACAGCTTTAGTTAAATTGCTGTCGACGGCAAGGTGATTTTGCTGTTTAGTTTTTATTAAAAACAGAGCTGAAAAGCCTGTTCTGCATAAATAAGTGGACAAAAATGAAATAAGTATTTTGAAAGCAAGAGAAGCAACTTTCGGATTAATAAGGAATCGTTTCATCCAGAATTTCTCTAATATCAAGAGATCAAAGTCGTCTTTCATGGTCGAGTCAGCCTTTGTTTTTAGAAATTCTTCCTAAACTTCTTCAGGTAATTGTAAGACATCGACAACAAATGGGTTTCTGGTCATGTGCCATTTTGTTGACTCGGAATGAACATCTCGATAGTATTGGTAAAAGTTGTTTTCCAAGGCTTGTAAATGAATTTATATTTCAGATTTTAAAACTTTATCCAGTTTTTGATTATTAATTGCTTTGGATAGCCGTGAAAAAGGAAATATATTTTCAGCAGATACTTATTTTTCCAAAGTTAAAGCTTTGATATGAAACCTTGAATATGATTATAGTTACTAATCAAAGAGCCATTTTTGCCCTGAAGTTTCAAGTTTACCCTATTCAGGCCTTCAAATATATCAGCCAAATAGGCTAGCTTACACTGAATTTTTTTTATTTTTAAATAGTTGCATAAAATGATTATTTTGTTTGAAATCAAAAAGAGAATCACCTCTTATCTTAATTCATAAAGGCGAGCTAACATGTTGCGTTTTGATAACCAGCGCACTTCTGTGGAATAGGAAGACCTTGTGATCAGAATCGAGGTCCTCACAAATAAAGTAAATAATCGACTAAGCATCGGAAATGCAAACGTACCTATTACGCCCCCGACATTTTTCTACTCCCCCTTGTTGGGAAGTCCTGATCTAGAGATGCGCGTTAATAAAGAAATTTTTTTTTTTCTTGTAGGTTATTTTTGGTAAGTTATAAGCCCGCTGAAGCTGTGGATATTTATTTAGTTACTTTTTTATTTTTTCCTTTAAAGCCTTTTAATTATTTTTATTGTTCATTGTGATTTACCTGATTTCTTGCTGACTTGATAAGAAATGCTAGTTTCAACTTTGTCTACATCGTGAAATACGGGTAGGCTCGGTGTAGGGGACGCCGATCTTCTGTTATAAGTGGATTTTCTCTGCTTCTCCGTGGTGGTAGGTTCTGGTTCAGAAGTAGGTTCTGGTTCACTCTAAATTAAAGTAAAAATCGTTCTTTAATGCAAGTAATGTTATTTTACAAGAATTTTAGGTGTAATTGAAAGTTTGTGTTAAAAAACTTGATCGTGTTTATTTACCGAAGGTTCGGGTTCGCTTGTTGGTTCGGGATGAGGTTCAGATGACGGTTTGGGTTCGCTCTTAGGTTCTCCTTTAGGCTCTGGTTCAGCAGCACCTAGAATAAGTGAATTATTATACTAAAAACGAAATCAAATTTATGTTTTATAAGGAAAAAAGGAAATATATTGGTTCTATGCAATAAATTTATTCTAAATTATCTTCAAAGTACTTAGACAATAAGTAATAAGCCTTTCCTAACAATAGGTTTTTTACTGACAAAAAGGAATTTATGAAATCTATCTATATTATTAATACAAGCAGGCAAATTTTTTTTTAATAATAAAATAAAGATTTTTTTTTAAGAAACTAGAACATAAATTTGGAGAAAGTTGAAAATTTTGTCTAACATTGTGCGAAAACCAATATTCTTTGTATATTTAAGATACTGTTTCTAAAATATACAGACTGTCCACGGATAGGGTTTACAAGAGCACAAATGGATAAACATTTCATTTTCGGCAAATAATCATTCTTGATTAAAAAATTTTGCTTGTTAAAAAAATACCATTCAAGAAGAGAAAATTTTAATTTTTTGTACATGGTTCGCAAAAACTTCAAAAATCTGATTTTTCTCCGAGAGTAAACTACCATTATTTTTTGTTTTAAAGCAAAATATCATACAGGGAAGGTATTTAGAATAACACTCACTGAAACATCTTATTTTAAAATTTTGAATGCAGTCCTACCACATTTTTGGAAAACAAGGAATATTTTTACTTTTTTTCTAACTTGCTTTACCGAAGGAGTAAATTTGAAGTTGAAAAATGTTGACCTTAAAACAAATGGCTATTTAGCAATTTTACGGCACGGGTGAAAGTTCTTACAGTTTTGATAAAAAATTCAATCAGGGATACCCAACGTTTACATCTCAAAAATGGGACTTAAAAATTATTAAGAAAATTTCAGCGAACAGGGGTCAGTTGCCAATTTAAAAAAAAAAGAAAAATCCCTATGACCAAAATGATGCAGCTACCCTCCTAGTATTACAGTCTGTAAAGGGCAATCCTTCTCTTTCCTTTAGAAACCCAGCTCAAGAACTTGACATGGACAAACAAACTCAGATTCAAAATATCTTGAAGGAAACGAAATATCCCCATTTAAATTTTTAATCATACTTTGGAAGAAGGAGCCGGAGCAAACGTTTGGATTTTTGTCGTCGGAAACAAAATTGTGGAAAACATTATCATAAATTTATGTTCTCCGATGAATCAACATTTCCAAAAAAAGGGAAAATATCTTCTGAGCATGTTAGATACTGATCGAAAACAATCCCGATTCAGATTTTGCTAGAAGACAATATCACAGAAAAGGGAATTCTGGTGTGGATTTTATAATTGGTATTATTAACTTCTTTCGAAAATATGTTTAACCGTGATAGTTACCTTCAAATGTTACAAACATTCTTTTTTGATAATTGGAGAATTGTCTCTCCAAAGAAAGAACTTTCAACAAGATAGATGCCCTGCGCATTTCGCAGAAGGAATGGCTAATTGTAAATTTGGCCAGATATGGTTTGGTCGGAATGGTTCGGTTCTATCCCAAGAACCCAGATTTAACTATTTTAGATGCCATCTTTGGGGGTTCCAAACAATTAGATACCCTTCAATTGAGAACGACAAACAGTTTCTTAAAACAGCGAATGCTGAACTGTTCAATTAATTTTCAATGAAGAAATTGACAAAGCTTCGACAAATTCGTTTACTGCTAGAAAAATGTGTTGAATATGGAGAAGGAGGTTTGAATAGTAAATTATTAAATTTTATTATTATTTGTTGTGATTTCAAGCTTTTTATTATTTTATATAAAGAATTTGTAATTATGTTATTCCATTAAATAGTAGTATCCTCAGTAAACAATGTAAATTTTCCTGTTATATCAAGTAAAGTTCAAAATCCTTTATATAATATAATAAAAATAATAAAGGCCCAGAAACAGAACCCTGAGGAATACCACCTAATATAACATTATTTTACCTCCAGATTTGATTGATGCATCAAAGGTCCGATCGAGGAAAGTTTTTACAGC
>JAHBCN010021924.1:0-13836 GCA_019359885.1 Listronotus oregonensis | reverse complement strand
CTGTAGCTTTAACTTTAAGAATTACGAAATAAATGTTAGTCATACTTATGTCAGATAACAGATTAATAAATTTAAGGAAATAGTGTCAAACAATAAAAAGATTTTAAGAAGAGTTTTTCATATAGCGGCACAAATGGAATTCTTAGGATGTATTGCCATGTATTCTATAATATCCCGACGCCAAAGTTGAGCGAATACAGAAATTCCTTATGAAGGTATTCATCAGAAAATTGACCTAATTATTTTCATCCGTACAAAATGCAAATTCTCCTGCAGCTACGTTAGCAGAAGGATTTAATTTTGCGAGAAAATGGCAGCAAAGTTGCGTTATACTATCCAGTTATTAAAAACTATTTGTATTAGCCAAAAATACGGTTTTTTTTAATCGTTTTGTAAATAAACTTAGTTGTCGATTTTTAGTAATTAGAATCCACAATTGGTTTAGGAAAGACACACACAAAAAAAAATAAATATCTGGATAAAAATATTATGTAATGACGAACCATAATTTACTAATGTGATAATTATTATATTATTTCGCCTCTCATTGTTTAAAATTTTAAAGATAAGTTAACAGGAACCTATATGAAAATCTAATACATCTTTAAAGATAGAGCATCACTTTACTAGGTTCTTCCTAACAGATAATTTCTAAATGATGCTTTTTCAGGTCAGTTAATTTAACGCAACGATATACCGGGTGGTGCGTCGAAGAGCGGAAAATAGGAAATTGCATGTAAATTTTAAGGGGGTCAATTATTGGCTCCCTTGTACATTGTATAGAAAAAATGTACGATAACTTTTTGAAAAGACCAATCTGACAAGCCCTCGTGCCAAGTTTCAAATAATTTTAATAAGCGAATCTTGAATTTTCGGTTCAGGTAAAACCAAACAGGCACCGGTAAAGTGAATATGGTCCCTGACATGTGCAAAAGTGTCAAAAAAAAATTATTTAATCGACAAAAAAGTATCCATAATTAAGTGGCATAATGCTGGAAACAGTTTTAGAGCAGTATCTGATATGTTTTCAGTTTATTTCCCCACCAAGCCCATTCCGTCCATTTCAACTAATAAACATATTGTCAGTAAGTTCGAGTCCAAAGGTACCGTAATAAATAATTGTAAATGTTTAACTCAGGATATTGAAAATAGAGCCAAAGGAAGAGAAAACAGAGATCTTAATATTCTACTGAGTGTGGAGGAAAGCAAAATGGTTAGTACGAGGGTTCTTGGGCAAGAGGTAAATAAACATTTTTAAATTGCGCAATACAATGGTTTTGCGCACTTTAAAAAAACACAAATATTATTCGTATAAATTTGAAAAACATCAAAAGCTGCAGAAAAGATATGAAGAGCGAAGAATGGCATTTTGTTTTGAAATGATGGGAAGAGCAAATAACGATAGGAATTTTTTAAGAAATATTTGTTTTACCAATGACTGTACATTTAGCCTTAACAATGAACCAAATGTTTAGAATTGCCGGTATTGGAGCCAAGAAAACTAACATCGCTTCGTTTATGCTCGGACACAATATCCCCAAAAAACAAATGTATTCGTGGAATTATATTGGACCCTGTTTTATGGACTATAACCTAACAGCAGAAACTTATTTGGACTTATTTCAAAATCAAATTGGACCCGCCCTGGAAGAAGTTGTTCGGGAAGATCAAATGATCTGGTACCAAATGGATGGTTGCCCCGCCCATGATGCCCCTATGGTTAGGGGCTTTTAACGGTAATATCATTGGTCCACGGTACCGAATACTTTGGCCAGCCAGGTCACCTGATCTTTCACCGGATGATTTCTTTCTGTATGGGATCACTTAATAAGTGTCATTTATAAAAGTGTAAAATTTAAAAATCTTAACCAGCTTCAAAACGCTATTTCGTTAGAATGTAATAAAATTTCGCAATATCAACTTAGCAACGTGAAAAATGAATTTTATGATCGGTTGGGATATTGTTTGGCTGTTAAAACGGGGTTGTTTGAACATTTGATTAATTAATATTTTTATGTAATTTTTTATTATTTTTAAAACAGTTATTGTATTTTATTTAATTTTATTTTTCCACACCCAGTAAAATATTAAGAGTTCAGTTCTCTCTTTTTTGGATCTATTTTCGATCTTCTGAGTTAAACATTTACAATTATATATTGCTATGGCTTTGGACTCCAGTTTACTGACAATACGTTTGATGGTTGAAATGGACCAGAAAGGCTTTGCTATTGGTTTAATTAAATTCTAGTATGATAAAATAATTTTTTTAATAATCGATAGTATTAATTGTTATTTGTTAAACTTAATTGTTACCTTAAATAAAAGGTTTGATAAAAAAACAATGTAAACGTGTCTTTTACTTTAAATGTAATTGTTGTGAGATTGATAAAACGAAAAAAAAATTCCTTGTATTCGGCTGTACGTCAGATTTGACAAAGCCTTATAACAAATTGTTTACTGGTGGATGGTGTCTGTTTGGTTTTACCTGAACCGAAAATTTGGTTATTTTGCAATTACATTTAATTAAATAATACAAGATTCGCTTGTTAAAATTTTTTGAAACTTGGCACGAGGGTTTGCAGATTGGTCTCTTTAAAAAGTTATCTTACATTTTTCTGTAAAATGTATCGGGGAGCCAATAATTAAGCCCCTTAAAATTTACATGGGATTTCCTATGTTCCGCTCGGCGACGCACCAGCCGGTATGCAAAATAAACCGTAAAATAAATGTAGGTCATATTTACATCATTACAACTTTTAAATTTCAGGAAAGAGGCAAAAGTGTTGAGATAGTTGTTAGGACATTTTGCTATGAATTGTGTAATGTCTCTACAACAAGGTTAAGAAAATAAATTATTTATAAGAATTCGAAACCTAATCATTTTCATCCTTACAAAATACAAATACTCCAGTAGGTACGTAAGGACGACCCTGATCGAAGAAGTTAATTTTGCCAAGAAAAAATGACTGCAATGTTGCGTGTACTATCCAGTTATTAAAAACTATTTGTTTTAGCTAAAAATACACGTACCTATTTTAATCGTTCTGTAAAGAAACATAACTGTTGATTTTGGAGTAATTTAAATCCACAATTTCTTTAGAGAGAACACACAGAAAAAATAAATGTCTGGGTGGGAATATTATATGACATAATTTGTTAATGTGATATTTACTTAGAAATGGTACACACTACTATTTAACTTCTTTTTGTTCAAGAACTAAACAATAAAGAAAGAAGAATCCAAATAAAAATTTAATGGGTAATTTTTAAACAATGCTTTTCCAAGTCAGTGGATCAAACCACGGTTTATACGTACAACGAATCAGTTATTTAACCCCTGTTAATTTGGATGAAGCCAGATTTGATTTTTTCATTCTTTCCTCATATTTCGCTTACCCTCCATGTTTTAAAAAGAGTTGTGATTAAATCGCAAGCTGGAGCTCGACAGGGCCGGACTGGAATTAATTAATCAAATTAGTAAATTAAATGATATGCAGCAACTTAGTGTAATTGGTAAAAAAATAACCCTAGGAAACGTAATTGAGAATGATCAGTTATTTACATAATTTGATAGCTGATAGGCAGGTGGGTTTTAAAAGGTGAAAAAATTGCATAAAATGATGTATTTCAAAATTTTTATTTAAAAACTGGTTAAACCGCTCATAAAAAAACCCCATTAAAGGCTGGACTACCTCAAGAGAAATAAATGTTGATGTTGAAGAACATAGAACGAATATATACAATTGGATTTATTATTCTCGTAGGTAGCCATTTCAATAAATGAAAGTCAGTTAAAAATTTGATGTGTAAGTATATTTAACAAAATCAGTATAGTTTTATTGGTCATACGAAATTTAAAAAAAAAGGCCAGTTTCACGTGCCGGGAAAATGAAAAATAATTTTTTGACTCATACAGCATAAGCAAGCCGAGAATGAACATTACAGTACAGTATAAATTTAAAATGTGAAGGTAGCCTATTATCACACAAATAAAAGAATCACCACCCAGTAAATAGCTAAATCAAAAAAAAGTCATAAAATATAATTCTTAGGCCTACCCACACACAAGACATAGACAAAACAAAATTTTACCTTACAGAGTTTCAAAGTCCCCAAAAGTTTCAAGGAAGCAGTTAAATTATTTAAATAACTACCTCAGTAAAATGAATACCTATACTTTTCTAGAACCACTGGATAGAAATTACTAAAAAGGGTAACAACCGTCTGTTTTTAACACACTGAATACTGATTCGGGGAACTAGTTTTCGAAAAAAATTAACTTTAAAGATTTGACATATCTATTTCCTTGCCACTCTATTCTTGTTTGAATTCAAAAGTATGGTTTTTATTCCTTGCACTTAAAATAAAATATCCTATAAAGAATATTAAGTTTTTGTGATTTTTGTTTTGGGGAAAGCAAAACTCTGTTTAAAAATTTTAAAGTTTAAAATATTCTTGATCTGGTAACAAAAATTTTTTAAAAAAAAGTTTTGGGGAAAATTTACAAGGATGTTGGAAGGCAGTTCTAAAATTTTTTTTCCCCTTTTTTTTTTGCCAATATTTGGCAAAATGGCAAAATCTTTAAATGCGGACAAATAGACTTTTTCAGGATCCAAAAAAATCAAAGTTTGATCTGGAGACCTGAGGTTGCCAAAAAACATTCTTTGCAGCATTCTGGTATGCTCTAAAATGTGTATATACAATGAATCATCAGACAGTTCTTGAGTCTTCTTTGAATACGACTGACAAATTTCCGGGGAAAGTTTGCCTTTATTTTGGGATCAAAACAATAGGTACCTACTTTAATCCTACTTTATGGAAAAAAACTACTCACAATGTTTCATCTTTTGGGAAAACTAAAATATCCTAAAGCTGGATTGGCTTTTTTTTTAACGTTTGCAGACAAAAAACACACAACCATGGTTTTTAACAATGAAACGAAAACCCTAAAAAACCTTTTCACAAATTAATTGTAAAAAAACCAAACACTTAAACAAATCACTTGAAATCACCGAAAAAAAACACGCTTCAAAATCCAAACAATTTAATACACCAGCGACCTGACGATCAAAAATAAATAAAAACCGATAGACCAGCCCTGACTGGTGCATTCACTTTCTGATTCAATCAGGTGCGGCATCTGTTATCTATCTGGTGGTACTGTGTACAAAAAGCAAACTAGACCGAATTGGTTATTATAAATAAAAAAAACGTCCTCATATCAATTGGCGGGGTTTAGCATGCCCAGAATATGAGGAAAAAGTTTCTATGTTGTTTGTGGCTTCAAAACAGGTGGAGAGTTAAATAACTGATTCGTTGTACGGTATAAACTGTGATCAAACGGAGACAACCAATAGAATGACCGGTTACATCTGCCGATCTATCTTTCCTTGACTTTTTTTTTGGGACAACATATTATAAGAGAATGCAGATCTTTTTCAACAAGAGTGTTTAAAATGTCAGGAAGCATTTTTAAATTAAATAATATTTTTACAGAACAAAATTAAATGCATTTTGAGCAACTAATTAAATCATTTACCTGTAAAAATCGTATTTCTAATTTAAAAACATTAATTAGCGTACTCAATGTAATAATAAAATAAATTTTAAAGCACTTTTGGAGCTGTAAAAAATTTTACCCTTTTCCTCGCTTTAAGCACATCTTGATAAAACATTTTATAAAATCTTTTGTTCAACTCCGTTGCCTTTTTACACAAAAGGCGGAGAATGATTTACGGATCGAACTTACCGGGATATTCTTTTATGCGGCTGTGTGTTCGCAGATATCTTCCGAAAATCCTAGATACAAAATACAGATAGACGTAAAACAGAAAGACTTTCAAATAACTTCCTATTGTAAAATTTTTAAAATTTAAAAATGGTTGCTGAAAATATAAATAACAAATCGTTCTTTATACTGCTACTATAAATTAAAGTTTTTCAAACCGAAATTGTTTATCTTTGGTGGTAATAAAAAATAATATTTTCTGAGTAATTTGTGTAGCTATAATAACAACAAGGCCCACCTTTCCAAAAAGACCAATTTATTTTGGGTTTTCCGGGCTTTTTAATTTTTTAACCCTTAAGGGTGCCATTTTAGGGGCCCTACACAAACAAGGGGTCGGACGAAAGGACGTGGATACGGTTGGCGGAGACTAACAAACTCCCACTACCACAATTTTTGTATAGCCGCATTAAAAATATTATATTTTATTTAGGTCAGGGATGGCGAACCTAAGGCACGCGTGCCACAGGTGGCACGTTTGAGAATTTTCTTGGCACGCAAGAACTTAAAATTTTAATTCTAGATTCACTTTATAAATATATATATAAAAAAAGTAAATTTAACTTAAAAAAATTATAAATAATAAAACCAAAAAAAAAGATAGATCCTTTTTAAAGTAAAAAATATAAGCAAAATATCTTACATTTTCCTAAAAAAAAGTTTGCATATATTAATCTTAGAACATAAAATATGAACAGTGAACAATTTCCTTGACAATACAGCCAAATTAAAAAAAATTGCAAATTAAAATGTAAATTTTTAATTAATGTTGCCATGGATTATTCTCATTAGGACCCTTTTTATTCTAAAACAAGCAAAATGTTTTAAATAGAATCAAAAATCATAGAACGAAATAGTAATATTTCATAGAAATATTCATAAATGCAATATTTTTAAAATTTTTAAACTTCTAATTAAAATTGTCTCAAGTTAAAAAATATTTTATTAATACGATTTTTTACAATATTTCTAACAGTTTTTTAAAAGCAAGCAATTTAACCCTAATCGTTGAAATTTCAAATTTCCAACTCAAATTTTTTTATGTGAATTTAAGCAAGGAACTAACTAAATTTTCAACCAAAATTAATGCAAAAAATAACCTATAAAGGATTGATATTTTAAATATATTATATTTCGAATTAATTTTATTTTCAATTTTTTAAGGAAATTCACTTTGGAAAAAACACTAAAAAAAAAATTTCCAATAAATTTTTTTGGCCGAAAATTTAAAAGGTTGCCATCCTTTTATTTGGTTCTTCCAAATTCAGTGTTATCGTGCGATGTCGTTTTCATTGAAGCCACAGAAGATAACGTTTTTCGAACTTTTTTTTTACTTAAATAAAATAAATTATACCCAATTTTTTTAAAAGGAAGGAAAATCTTTTGGCCTTTGTAACGGATTTTAAAAATATCAGTCAAGTTAAGAGAAAATAGTATCTAAACATAACCGATTTTAGGGTGAATTTCACTTAAGGAAATATTAAAAACTAAATCCAAATTTAAAAAACTATTACAGCAGAAGCCTAGATTTAAGTGTTGGCTTTTATATAGTTTTTAAAAATTATCGATAACTTATACCGTTTTTGAGAAAAACATCATGCCCCAAACCCCAAATTGGATCCAATTTTCGCGGCGCGAATGTACTCTTAAATGAGAACAGACTTAATTTAAACACCACGTGCTGTTAGGTGTGTAGAAATTTCCAAGTTAAATGTGAAACTAATTTACATTACTTTATAAATTTACAGAATTAGTAAAAAGGTAGTAGTTTTCCCACCAAAAACACTTATGTCAAATAAGGAAGAAGTGCCTAACCAAAAATTTCAGATTCTTAAATTACTCAGATCTAAAATTAGACCAAACTCTGTTCAACTCTTTTTTGACTTGGCACATTCTGCCTATAGGCGCTGGTTGGAAAAATAATTGTTAAAATTAAATTAAAATACTAAAAATTAAGTTTGGTTGGCGTGATATCCAAGAAATGTATGCAAAATGCTATTGAGATTTTAATTTAAAGTCGATATGTAAACTTTGAAATAAAAAAATTGAAAAAATTAATAGAGATTTTTTTGGATTTTTTTAATTGAATTACAAATCTTAACTTTTTCACTAAGTTTGCTTACTATAAAGTCACCAGCCAATTTAAAATTTATTATTTTCGCATGTTTTTTCACACTTAAAACAAGAACAAGAACAAGAAATGTGTATAATTGTTTTTCTAAGAGCCATATTAAGATTTTACAATCAATCATGACGGGAAAGACCATTCTTATAAAACTTTATTAAACATTAACAGTTTTATAACATAGACCTGGAGCCGAGAGGGTTTTTGCATGTATCATAGGCCCCACGCCAAGGCTTTGGGGGCTGATAGACAACGTTAATCCCCACTTTTAATTCCCGGTATGGCATCCCTAAAGTGTAGCTTTTAGGAGGGGTGATTTTTCCAACGTGTAATTAATATTCATGCCCTTGGATTACAGGCCCCACTTTGATTCTTGATTTATGTCGACAAGAAGGTCGCCAAAGTCCGCGAACCCAATATGCCATACTAATATGGCGTCACTTAAGATCCGCTATACTGACCGAAAGGTGTAATTTTTCCACTGTGGACATGGATCATGGGCCCCACGCTGTTGTTTCGTGATCTTTGTTAACAATGAACTGTGAAAAAAAGAATTCAAAACGCCATACCTCTAAGGCATCGCCAAGTGGCCGCCATAATGGGGCAAACATTTCATTTTAGCAATGAACGCCGTATAACATTTTCAAAGTTGGCTGGACTTATGCTAGACTAACAATAAGTACCAAAACCATCCTAAATTGAGTTTGTTTAAACTGGTGGCCAAATTACTTACCTCCTAAGGGCGGTAACTTCAACTTACTGCCGAAAATGCGGGCAGTAGTTAAATTTACCGCCCGATCGTGCATAAACATGTTTACTACCCTGAAATTGTAAGTTTTAAATTTTTCACTTTAATTAAAAAACGGACAAAATTATCTAAATTAAATTAAAACTTTACTTTCGGTGTGTAATTAGGTTCTTACTAATATAGGAGAGAAAACATGTTTACACACCTGGGAAATTTCAATGTTTTAAATTTCTTATTGTAATGTAGAAAAACGGACGAAAATTATTAAATATTAAATAGATTATTTACTTTAAAGGTACTAGAGTCAATTTAAAGTCAAAATTTATAATTTATAATTTTCCTATTTTTTTTTAATACTTTTAAGTTTGCACACCGATTAAGAATAAAGTTCTAAACAGTTTTTCCAAAAAACTTTTTGATATTTTAAATTAATTTTTATAATAACTTCCCCAATCGGCGCCCATGACCCAAATGTCAATATCGATTTTTAGGTTACTGGATAAGCAGAGGCGACCGGCAGGAAAAGTTTTTAAATATTCTTAAGAATATTTTTTTCATGTGTGTCTAGCTTTTTGGCGATCACTGTATAAAAAACTCGTTTCCGCATTAGCATTAAATCCTTCTCTCCACCGTCTGCATCGATGAACAGCAGCGTTTCATTTATGATATTCTTAATATTAATTTCTGGTTTCCTTAATATTAAAAGCCTAATTAAAACAGTCTTTCACGTTTTAAGCAAATTTAAAATGAGAGTTGTGGTAACAGAAAAACAATGAGGATTTTTTATTACCTCAAATTCTAATTCCGCCAGCCCGAACGAGGCGAGTTTACTCTCTTATCTCCTTTATTAAACATATTTTTTACGTTTCAAAAAACATAAAACAACACTTAGATTCTATGCGCAAAAATAAGACGAAAATGTTTTGTGAATACATAGTAGAGGCAATAAAGCACTAAAAAAGCCAAAAGTTCGGAATTTTTTACACTAAGATGGATCGAAATGCGGTTTTTGCATTCTCTTCCGAAAATTTGTACCTACTTTGTAACTTATACAAACCTCAAATTGCATTGCTGCAGCCAAAAATGCATTTAAAAAATGCATTTTTGTGACGGCTTTTGGAAGATTTCATAACTTTGTAAATAAGCGTCAGAACTGGCCCAAATCGGGTTCCCGAAGGTTTTTGAGGTCGCTGATCACGATTATGATGTTCAAATTGACTCACAGCCAACCTGAAGCTTAGGAACGCCGATGAACGTCATCTTCGTGAGACTCTCTCAAAATTCACGCGGTAAGGAGAAAAACTCGACGCCCGGGGTTTTTTTGGGACGCTGAATTCAAATACGGCATCAGTGAACACTTCTCGGACACCTG
The DNA here is from genome assembly GCA_019359885.1 of Listronotus oregonensis. Taxonomy (NCBI): domain Eukaryota; kingdom Metazoa; phylum Arthropoda; class Insecta; order Coleoptera; family Curculionidae; genus Listronotus; species Listronotus oregonensis. Next base: position 3,806 of record JAHBCN010021924.1, on the reverse strand, counting down.
GTGCACCGGAACCTGGACGCAGACCTCATCTCCGAGAGTTTTCTTCACACAATTAAAAAAGACCAACCGAAAATCGTTACGGAGGATTTTGTGGGGCGCTAAATCCGAATTTCACGGCGAAAACGACCCCCCAAATACCTGGTGCATCGTAACTTGGCCCCGAACGTCATCTCCGTGGGACTCTCCCAAAATTCAGGCGGGGAAACAGAGAAACTTGGCGCTCGGGGGTTTTTTGAGTCGCTGAATTCAAATGCGGCATGGGCGAACACCCCTCGGATACCTGATGCTGCGGAACCTGGACGTGGACGCCATCCCCGAGAATTTTCCCGACAAGATCGCCAAATGAGCTCCGGGTCGGCTGTGGGTCATTTTGAATATCATAATCGTGATCAGCGATCTCGAAAACCCCCGAATACCCGATTTGGGCCAGTTCTCACTTATATTTACAAAGTTATTAAATCTTCCAAAAGCCGTCTTGAAAGAAATGCAAATTGATCCACAGCTGACCTGGAGCCCAGGAACACCAATAATCGTCTTCTCCGTGGGACTCTCCCTAAATTCACGCGGGGAAGGAGAGAAACTTGACGCACGGGGGTTTTTTGGATCGCTGAATTTAAAAATGGCATTGACAAATACCCCCCGGACACCTGGTGCGCCGAAATCTGGACGAGGACGTCATCTCCGACAGTTTTCCTGACAAGATTGCCAAAAACAACCCGAGAATTATTGTAGGGGCGTTTTTTGGGGAGCCTAATACTAATTTCACGTCAAGAAGGATCCCCCTAACACCTAGTGCACCGGAACCTGGGCCTGAACTTTCGGAGGTGACGTCCACGTCCAGGTTCCGGCGCACCAGGTGTCCTAGGGGTGTTCGCCGATGCCATATTTGAATTCAGCGACCTATAAGCCCCCGGGCGTCGAGTTGCTCCCTCTCCGCGTAAATTTAGGGGTCCCACGGAGATGACCATCATCGGCGTTCTTAAGCTCCAGGTCGGCTGTGGGTTAATTTGAACATCAGAATCGTGATCAACGACCTTAAAAACCTCCGGGAACCCGACTTGGGCCAGTTCTGACTTTTATTTACAAAGTTATTAAATCTTCCAAAAGCCGTCAAAAAAAAATAATTTTTTGAATGCATTTTTGGCTGCATCAGTGCAATTAACGGTTTTTATAAGTCACAAAGTAGGTACATTTTTTAAATAAAATTCTTGGAAGCAGATGCGAAAAACCGCATTCCGAACCGTCTTAGTGTAAAAAATTTGAGGTTGAGTGCTTCATTGCCTCGACTAACATGTCGACAACGGCCTCATTTTTTTTTAAATGCAGGTCATAAAATTTTGTCAGAACTGCGATTTTCCTTTTATTTTTAAATCGAGTATTACCATTTGAATAAAACCTAGTAGAGAAAGAACGTTGACTGAAATACACCTTTGGTGTATTTCGGTCAACAGGGAAAATAAAGCAAAAGTACTTTTTAAAAAAATACAATTTATTATAAAAAAAGTGCAAAAGCAATAACAAACAAAGTTTAAAATAATTATCTTTAAAATATAAAATCACAGATGAAAAGTATGGTCAAACAAATTTTTAAAAAATTCTTAATCTCAACTAAATATTTTTTTGTTTTTATTTTCATAGTTTTTATTAAAATTATCATTTTTAGTATTTTGGGTCTTGTCTTTCAAGAACAGGAATTCCAGAAAACCTAACCTTTCTTATACCATTATTATTTACTTTATCATCGCTTTCTACCACTAAAGATTTTAACATACGAATAATAGAGATTCTTCCATTTTCTTCCGCCAACATAAGTGGTGTATACCCACTCTTATTTCTCCAGTGAATATGTTCTCTCTGATAAAGGAGCATAACTACTTTTTCATTACCACTTGCCGCAGCTCGGTGAAGTGGTAGGTCCCCATTAAAAGTACAAACTTCAACATTGGCCCTATGTTTTAGTAATATTTCAACGGAATCACAGTTGTTTTTGTTATTAGCTGCAACATGAAGTGGCGTATAGTTATCGAAATCAGGTTTGTCAATATACGCATCATTTTGCAGCAATAGCTGAATTAACGCCACCTGATTATTTTCTGCAGCATAATGAAGAGGGGTAGCTCCTTCGACATCAACGGCATTAACATCAATTTTAAGTAAAAGTAATCGGTTGCAAATTTCAAGCTGACCTAGCTTAACAGCTAAATGTATTAAATTGCAGTTTCTCTGGTCTTTAACAGAGTAATCTGCTTTGGATTTTAGTAGAAAATCAATCACATCTAAAGAGCCGCTCCTAATCGCCAATTCTAACGGAGTTTTACCGCAATCGGTTTTCGCATTAGGGTTTAATCCTTGATCAATAAAAAACTCTACTAATTTTTCGTCGCCGACTTCCGCAGCGACATGCAGCAACGTTTCATTTATCTTATTTCTGGAATGAATTTCTGCACCCTCGGATATTAAAAGCTTTATTATAGGTGCGTTTTGAGTTCTAACAGACTGGGAAATAGGGGTTTCTCCAGAATAGTCTTTGGCGTTTATTTTTGCTTTGTTTTGCAGCAGGAGTTTTACGACAGCAATATGTTCGTGACGACAGGCAAGATGCAGCGGCGTCTCGCCTCTTGAATTTAAAATGTTGATATATGCGTTAAGAGATAAAAGCTTTCTTGTGGTTTCCGCGTTACCTAAAACAAAAAGTATATTTAGAGCTTTTAAGCACTGCAATAATTTTATTATAAAGTATTATAGGGTGTAAAATATTATACTCTTAAACTACATTTTTGCCTTTAAGGTTGTTATATTTTTATTTGTGAATTTTTAAAATAAAAATTAATGAATGAAATAAAAATGGATAGCCAAATATTATTTTTAACAAACGTAAAAAAACGAAATTCGTGCTTCTTGACTAGAAAACCCCCTTAATTTTTAATGTTTTTTGTCTACAATAGGACCTTATTTTTAAGGAAAAACAAGCTATCGCCCATATTTTATTGTAGATTTATAATCTCCAAGAAAAGCTGATTTTAAAAACATATAGCATTTATGGTTTTAGCTGGCAGTTTCGTAGTTACAGGGTGGTAAAGAAATGTATACATAATGTATAAAACAAGATAATTTTTTGTTAAAGCAAAGAAACATTGAAAATTTCTTAGAACATTAAATAGTAATTTTGTATTGGCCTTTTTTTACATAAAATAAAAATATGCAGGGTGCCTCATATAGTAGATATAATGTCATCGACGATTTTTTTAAATTGAAACCCTTATATTTTATTGCAGATATATAACCTCCAAAAACAGCTGATTTTAGAAATTAAAAGTTCCTATGACTTTAATTGACAATTAATTCTGTGTAAGTGGGTAATAAATACTTAAAATCACTCTTTTTAATATGCCTTTGAAACTATGGTAATGCTTGTTATGCTGCCACAATAATATTTCTTATTAAGTTTTTGGGTAATATTATTAAATTACTTAAGCATTTCTCTACTTCGCAAGAATTGATTATGTACACAAATTTTTAACACCCTGTAACTACAAAACTGCTACCCAAAGCCATAAGTATTTTGTGTTTTTAAAATTGACTCTTCTTGAAGATTATAAATCTGCACTAAAGTATGGTGGTTTCTATTTTAACAATTATCGATAACGTCATATCTACTACATGAGTCACCCTGCATATTTAAATTTAGTGTCAAAAAATGAGCAATTTAAAATTACTATTTACGTATTCAAGGAAATTTTCAATGTTTTTTTTGCTTTAACAAATAAGGAACTTGTTCCATATATTATGTACACAAATATTTAACA
>JAHBCN010021923.1:0-13851 GCA_019359885.1 Listronotus oregonensis | reverse complement strand
TTTAGTGTACTTTCAAAATTAAAATCGTTAAGTCAAGTTCGACACTTTCGCAAATATATATATATATATATATATATATATATATATATATATATATATATATATATATATATATATATATATATATATATATATATATATATATATAATATATATAAATAAAATAAATAAGAAAATAAATAAAAAAAATTCTTTCTGCAGATTTTTAATTTATATTTATTTTAAGTAGAAGTAGTGGCGGACTTTCATCATTATAATTTATTTAATTAAAAATTTGTTAGTTTTTATTTTTAAACCAATTGATTTTAAAACCCGCCTTTATTAAACTTATTTTATGTTTTGTTAAACTTTATACTAAAAATATTTCATTCTGTAAGCATGTTCTAAATTGTTAACTCCAATTTCCCCAGCTATAACGCTAACTACATCTGCTTTATAAATAAGAGAGTGTTTTATAAGGCTTGAAAATTTTCCTAAGACGTAGTTACACGCTAAACAGAAATTCCCACATCTTTATTAAGCAAGGCTTTCAGTAAGATTTAAAAGGCCATGTCAAGAGACCATGAGTTAATATAACGCTTAAGCAGGCAAACCTTCGCTATAAATACGCCGTCGGATTTTGCTAGTTTCTTTAGGGCACATCCTGTTGGTAATACCTTTTGTCTTTTGTCAATTTAAAAGTTAAATCGCAAGAGAGTTGCCCGCATCAGGTAGGAAAGAGCCCGCCTTTCGTAAACTTCTCTAAAGTACCATGATGCTCTATTTTTATTTGCAAGTTCTGGTTGGGATTTTGTTATTTTTTTAACAAATCACCACCGGGCGATATTTTATTTTGATTTTTAAAATTAAAGTAAGCTTTAAAAGTTTTCTTGATATTTAAAGAATCAAAGAAACTTTCGATCGGGTTTTCGGTCTTACACGGAATTTCTAAGAAAACGGTGTTTTTAAAATGTTACGCTTTCCAAGCATAAAAATTACGTGCCAAAAAATAAATTATAAGACAGTCGGGAGCAACGAAAATTTTAAAGGCGTTTTTATTTTGGCACAATCTATTAGTCGAAGAGAGATATGATTTTGTAATGATGTAGTAACCATGGTAATAAAGTTATACCTGTCACTGGTTGTCATTTATGTTCAGTAAACTTTAACAATTTATCATGGCTAAATACTTGCTCCAAGAACGTCTGGTTATTGTCCAAAAATTTTACGAAAATGGTCGTTCTTTTGTGGACACTTTTCGCGCACTTCGCGGAAACTTTGGTCTAAATGATCGCCCTTCTGTTCTTGTCATTCGTCGCATCGTTGAGAAATTTTACTCTTTATGATGTAAAAACTCCAGGAAGACTCCGAAATGTCAGAACTGTTGAGAATGTTGCTGTTGTAAGAGATAGTGTTGCATAAGATCCAAATTTATCAATACCTCGTCGTGCTCAAGAGTTAGGACTTAAAAAAACAACAACTTGGTAAATTTCTAAAGGTAACTGTATGGTGTGGTTTATGACATGGTGGTATCGTTGGACATTTTTTTCCGTTACAGTCAATGGTGAACATTTGACAGATGTTGAAAAATATGGCCAATTTTAAAGATGCGCTTGAAAAAAATATGTGGTTCCAGAAGACGGCCCCAAAAACTGCCAATGAAATTTGGTGAAAATTTCAAGAAATGCAACTGTTGCCTACCAAGAAGCTGTGATGTGACTTTTTTAAATTACTTCTTGTGGGGTTATTTAAAATCTAAAGTTTATGCAAACAAACTACAAAGCCTTTATAATTAATTCTCCAAAAATAAAAATCTTACCAAAACTATTTAAAAACAGTAATATATCCTAAGACAAAATCTGAAGTTGCTTTCTCTCAGAGCTTTAGGTCAATTTCATCATTAAGGAGGCCAGTGTGTCAAACGCTTTCGCCAGAACTGGATAGATATGTTATTTTCCAGAGTTTTACGACTGGACATCCAAAGAAAATGGAAAGATAAACTTGATTTCGTTGTCGTTTTATGAACTTATTTTATGTTTTTCCAGGGCCTCAAACTGGGTATAATTACGATATAATGGTCCAAGCGTAATGTCGTAAAATATTACTTTAAATAAAAGAAACTTCCGCGGCCTAGATAGCATAAATATATTACGGTCTTAAGTTTCAATCGCTGCTTTAAGGGGTAATAAAAACATTACGTAAAAAATAAATTTTAAACATTTTTAATTTAACAATATAATTTTTCAGAAACCCTTATTTTGAAAGTTACCCCAAAAATATTTAGTACTGGGGGTCACCCCAAAAAAGCTGGCCAATAAGAGATACGCATGAAATTTTTTTTTATATTACTAAGCCGCACTGCTACCTCAGCATAGCGGGTTCAAATTGCATTATTTTTAACCTAAAAAAAAATCGTAAAAAATCGGTTTTCCTATATAACTTGAAAACTATTGATTTAAGAAAAAAAAGATATATAATCAAAATTATTGACCTAATAAAACTACGTAATTTTTGTTGTATAAATTTTTAAATAGCTCTTTTAGTTTTTGAGATATTAACAATTTAAATTTAAAATAAAAACGCAAATATCTCAAAAACTAAAAGAGCTACGAAAAAATGTATAAAACAAAAAATATGCTCTTTAATAAGCTCTATAAAAAAGATTATATACATATTTTTAATGAAATGGGTAACAAAGGAGATATAAGCAAAAAAAATGAATTGGGCCAAAAATTTTGCTAATAATATTTTTTGGTCCAAGTATACCAATTCCGATCCATCTAAAAATTGATTTAAAATGTTTTATTTTTTGAATAAAACAAACTAATATACCCAATCCGATCCACTTACAACTTTAAGCCAAAAAAATTTTAGGCTCTATTTTATTCAAAAAAAAAAAAATTAGTGCCTCCCCTTTCTGGGTGTTATATACCTGGCAGGACGCTTAACATCTATCGATCTCCTAAGCTACCATGTGTATAGCTCATCGTTTAAATATTTTTGGTATCGATTTAAATATTAATATTAATAATTTATAAAGACAGTCACTCGTTCAGAATGATCTGAAGAAAATTTTAATCATATTTTTAACATCAAAAAAATTTTTTTAATAGTTTATTTAGGGTAAAACTTTTAAAACATTTCTTTTATTAAGCTTAATCAAGACAATCTATTTAATAGAAATTATTGCACTCATTAATTTGTTTACTGCTAAAGTTTGTAGACGTTCATACGAATCAAATGCAAAAAACCGCAATCAAATTCATCTTACTTCACAAAAAAATCCTTAATTATCGTATTTGCTCCACTACACTTGTGTTCCAAAGCGTTTAATAATTTTTTTCTCCCAATAAATAGAACATTTTTAATCAATTTTTAGATGAATCGGAGTTAATATCCTTATTTGCACTGAAAAATATTGTTATTGTTATTAGCAAAATTTCTAGACAAATTAACTTTTTTGCTTATATCTCCTTTATTACCCATTTTATTAAAATTGTGTATATAACCTTTTTTATAGAGCTTATTAAAAAGCATATTTCTTGTTTAATACATTTTTTTGTAATCTTTTGTTTTTGAGATATTTGCGTTTTTATTTTAAATTTAAATCGTAAATATCTCAAAAACTAAAGGGGATACAAAAAATTTTATATAAAAAAGAATTACTCATTTTTATTAAACTATTAATTTTGATCATATATTTTTTTCTGAAATCAATAGTTTTTGAGTTATATTGAAAAAAACGATTTTTCACGATTTTTTTAAGGTAGAAACAAATGCAGTTTGAACCCGCTGAGCTGAGGCAGCAGTGCTGCTTTGAATTGACTATAGTTCATAGTAATAAAAAAAAATGTTTCAGGCGTATCTCTAATTGGCTTGTTTTTTTGCGGTGAAATTCCGGACTAGTATATTAATGGGGTATTTTAAAACCTTTTAATCTGATCGAACCTAAGTTTCTGTGGTCATAATTGCCGAAAAATTTAAAATTCTGGCATGATTTTATTTACTAAACAAGGAAAATTAATACATTTTCTATTAGACCCCAAACCAGGCGCGTCCTAGCTTTAAAAGTAGTTTTTAGTTATCACCTGAAAACGGTTGGAGATACATACCAACCGAAACGTTGTGTACCAATGACGACGATTGCGGTATCGATCTTTAAAGTGTTCCAAAGGTAATAGTTAGATACCAAAATATTTTTAGGTTCAATCAATGACGTATCAGATTTACTTTCCAAAATTTTACCTTCCTATATTCTTTCGACAGTAGATAATGATTTCAGCGAATGTTTTGTAAGATGATTATCTGTTTGCAATCTTTAAAATCAACTACAAGAATTACCAAAAAAACAGAAAGATTTTGACTTTTTGATTTGCCAAGCTTGTCACAAATATATTACAAACATATGCCAGACAAGTAAAGATAAGGCACGTCTACTTGCTTTTCAGGCCCCTGAAAGTAATGTTTGGATTAACGCACTTCCATATTCGTCCTTGGGAAATTTGTTAGATAAAAAAACATTTCATATTTTCATCGCTCTCAGACTTGGTCTGCGTGTGTGTGGAGAGCACACCTGCGTTTGCCGCGAAAATGCTGATATTTATCGCCTACATGGGTCAAGCTGCAAAAAAAGTGCAGGGCGTTCTTCTATACACAGTCAGATAAATGACATTATCAAGAAAGCTCTGATTTCAGCTGAAAATCCTTCTGTGTTAGAGCCTTTTGGAGTTTGCGAAGCGATGGAAAACGTGTAGATGAAATGACCTTAATTCTCTAGAAATATGGAAAAGAATTACTTTGGGACGCTACGTGCAGCCATACACTTGCAAAATCCTATCTGGACAAAAATTTTAATTTAGTAGGTGCGGCTGCTCGCCTTGCCGAGAATAAAAAACATCTAAAATATAAAGAGCTTAAATACCGTTTTATCTTCATTCCTTTTGCTGTTGAAACTTTTGATCCTTTGGGTGATGAGGCTAAGGGTTTTATAAATGGATTTTGCAAAAAAAATCCATGCAAAAAATCTCGAAGCTTCATTATCCGAAGAATTGGTTTAGCTGTGCAACGGGGTAATGCAGCATCGGCACTAGGTACAATCCAGGAAGACCTAGGACTTGATGAAGATTTTAATTTTTAAATATAGATTTAGTTATTTAGTTAATTCTAGAATATTGTTATTTGGTATTTATAACATAATATATGTTAATATTTTATAACAAAAGAAAAATTATATAAAAAAAATAAAATGGATCCAAAAACTGTATTTAAAAGTAATAAACATAACATAAAACTTTAAATGGGGTAAAAACAAAAGTAAACTAAACTGCATCTTTGAAGAGGCAGGAAAACTTTTAGTATATATAAAGGAGGTACGACATGTATAGTTTTTAGTATAATGTAATAAAGTTAAATGTTGTAAAACAGCAAAATATGCCTTTAGAACTTAGTTACCTAGAAACTTAGGCCAAGAGAAATCAGATAACCATCTGGCGCGCAAACTTGTTGAACATCTCATGAACATAGTTTTAGCTATATTGTGGCATATTGTATAGCCCTAAATTTCTCTAAAACTTCTTAATATTAAATATTTTAAATAAAGTTTGTAAATAATTTAGATTTACAGTAGCATCATTTTAAAACACAATGGGCGTTAATAATTGAAAAGTTGGCGGGAAAAGTGATGAATATCCCAAAATGGGTAATTTAAGATAAATAGTTTATTATACAGTATAATACAGGCCCACAAGAAAAAGTGGTTTGTGCTGGGTGTCGAGCTAGGGTCTTCTGGTGTATTTTTTTTGCTGACCACGAATCTGAAGTAAAAATTGGGGGTCAAACAGCAAATAATAAAAAAGGCAGAATTTCAGATATTAACGATTTTTTCTTTAATTTAAAACGTCAATAACTTAAAAACTATAAAATATACACGAAACTTTATTTGAGGTAAACTATGTATTTTTATAATACCTTTAATTTAAGTTATATAACCTTTTTGTGTAAATGCCATATTTTTTGAGTTATAATCAAAAAATCGAATTTTCAGGTATTTTAAGGTTTACTTCTGAAAATTTTTTATTTTTTTTTAATTTCTGCTAATTTTAAGTGATTTAGGATTTAACTAAAGAAATAAATGATTTATTATTAAAAAAAAACAAAAATCACAATAATAAAAAAATATTTTTTTCCTATTTTCGACTGAAAGTTTTTGTTAAAATTACATTTTCGTTTATATCTACTTCATTATTTCCCTTATCTTACCAAAAATGTTTATGTAACTTTTTTTTAGAAAATTTAAAAAGCTCCCTTTTTTGTTCCATAAAATTTTTTGTATATAGTCGTAGTCTAAACGTTCCGTGGTAGCAAGTTTCTGCCCGTAAATGTTATTTGGGGTTTTTTCGATTTTTGGCTGCTGGACCCCAAATTTTAACTTTAGATTCGTGTTCAGCAAAAAAAATACGCCAGGAATCTTAGTCCGACACTCAGCACACACCACTTTTTTTGTGGACCTATGTAATTTTTAAAAGTCTCTCTTAACTTTTGAATGGGACAAAATATCAAGGTCGCGTAAAATTTAGGTACAAGGGTATCGCTGAAACTACTTTCTGGCATAAAAACTATTGTGGTCACGTGACCTAGTACCTGGCATTTTCAGCTTTTTTCAAAATAAAAAGGGGGTCATATAGCAGCTCGTTTGTATGGCCCTTTGATTCTTTACTTAACACAGCTTTGTTTTTGAAAATCAGCCCAAAAATTTAGTTTACGGGCAGCCCCTCTCTCCCCCTTAAGTATACGTCACAGTTTAATGTAAAACTTGAACCACACACTAGTTAACCATGGTTATTAACTGGGCGAGTTTAGTGAATATCGAGTAAGCCTTTTCTTTAATTTTAGCACAAAACGTTATTTATTTCTCTTCCTGTCCATCAATCATTTTTTTTTAAATTTATAGCATTTTAAAGAAGGTGTATTTATTGTCAATGACATATAAAATGGATGGATGCTAGACCTTATCATGCAATTTTATTTAGGTAAGTACTGCTTTTGAGAAGTTGAAGTCACGAATATTTATTATTTCATAAAATATATTACACATTTATATTATAATACCTAATAATTATGGAAACGCAAAATAGTGCTCCAATTTAGAGAATGAGGAATCATAAACTTTAGGTTTGGACAGATAAGAAAATAAAATTCTTTTCCGACATTTTATATTTAATTTTATGATGCCTTTTTAAGTGTTCTTATTTCACTAGATCTAAACATCAAATGTTTTTACATTTGGGAAAGTCCAGGAAATCTAAAATTCTTTATATAATTAAAGGAATATGTCGGAAAGAAATTTTACATTAATAATAGTATATTATACAACAGGCAGATAATGACGGCTGTAACTCACTGCATGTGAGAGTCATGAATCATTAGAGTGAATAACAGTCATTATGAGTGTTGAATACTATATTTTATTCATGACTATCAATAAATAATAGGTGTCAAATAGTCCTCATTGAGTACCCGCCAAAAGAAACATTGGAACCGCTTCGGTCCTGGCCCCGGGGTATAGAGACTGAGCCTGCTTATTCCTACTCACCCCTCTAAAGGTATGTTTCCTTCCACGCGGCCGCCGCATGCGATTAACGCACTACGTTAGCCGCAAAGCACTCCTATTCATGTTTTTAAATGTGCCTGGTTTCTTCCAAGCGACCGTCGTATGCGTCCGCTGTCAACGACTGCGATTGATGCGACTGGACTGATGAAGAAGCAGTGTAGCCGCAGTCGTGTCTGCGACTGATATTTTGTTTGTGTTGTTTTGTGTGGAATGTCTGGTGTTTTTTTTTAATTGTTAAAAATTGAAACTTTATTTTTTAAACGAGGTCCTGGATTTTTTATTACGTATTTTAAGAGCTTTTAAGATCCCAAATCCAATGATGTTTCGCACTTATTCAAAAAAATCAGTTTAATGTTTTCCTAAGATCCTGCCAAAAATATATTGTCTGACTCTCTCTAATATATGGTTTCCTATGAAAATGGCCATTAATATAAATTTTTCGAATAAGTGCAATACATTATTGGTTTTGGGAACTTTATAGCTCCTAAAATACATAATAAAAAAATCCAGGCCCGTATAAAAAAAAGAAGTTGATGATGGCAGCTCAAAGACGAAACGTCGGTGTATAAATCTAATAACACTATCTTGTAGAACAGAAAAAGTAGCAATTGAAATGTAAACGTTATTTTGTTACATCCATTCAAATAAAGTTATAAAAAAATAAAAACGAAATCGCGAATAATCGGTTTTTTCCAAAAGTAAGTATTCGAAAATTTTAAAGTTCTAAGGTGGCATTTTGATTAGCATCATATTGCGCAACTTTGCCTTCATTTAACCGACCTCGTATCTCTTCAAGTTTCCCAGATCCTAATGATAAGACTCGAATTTGGTACACCCTGTACAGATTTACCTTAATACAATGGCTAATTTTTCCTTTGGGGTTATTGGATATTCAACTCTGTTGTCTGGCTCGGACTTTATATCGTCTTTTATTAAGTCAAGAATAAAAGTAAACTCTGCTTTATTCAGTCTAAAATATTTTCTAAATTTTACTTCATCCTGTTGCAGATGTCGATTTATTAATGTAGTATAACAACCCTCATCGCGTCTTTGCTGAAATATTGGATTTATAGGGGCATCGCTATGTTTCAGGTTGGCTAATTGTAATAGTATTTCGTCATGCTCTTTTTCTTCCAATAATAAATATATTGCTAGATCATCCATCACGACTCTTACCAAAGATTATTCCCTTTACACTAATAATTTTGCTATCGCGAGTATGAGCCGCGGTCCTAAGAAACCACCTGATTAACCGGCGGTCGTATGCGTTAGTCGCATTGCGTTAGTCGCATTGCGTTAGTCGCATTGCGTTAGTCGCATTGCGTTAGTCGCATGCGACGGCCGCGTGGAAGGAACCACACCTTAAACTAGCAGATCGCCTGAAACAGGAAAAAAAGCCCCAAAAATTCTAAATAATTATTTGCGTATCGGTGGCAAGTCTGCTATATTTTTAAGATAAAAATAAAATATGGAAACTTAACTAAAAATTAAATAATAATTAAAATAAGAACTGTTAAAATTTTGTTAAAAAATATACAGGGTGATTCATGAGGAAATGTCAATACCTCAGGTACGTAGTCGAAGTCCAAAAATAAACATAAAACTTTATACAAATATCAGTAGGTCAGTAGGTCAGTAGGACTGAGCAAGATCAGTAGGACTAAGCAAGATCAGTCTCAGGACCAGGACCGAAGCCATCCGATTGCTTCTTCTGGCTAGTACCCAACCAGGACCAACCATGCAGAACATATCAATAATAGGTGTATGGTATTATGTTAAATTTAGAAAAAAGCGTAACTTGTAAATAATGAACTCATTATTCACTAGTAAATAATAAATGTTATTAATACTTAGAAAAACTCATGTATAATAAAGAAATTGTTAGTCATAGATAAAATTGTTTTTTTTTACTCACTCTTATATTGCCTTAAAATCTAAACATTAATAGAGCCTACCTTAAAATTTAAATTTCTTACTATAAATGGCTACTCACCTAATTAATATTGGTTCAATCGTTGAGTAACCATCGTCAAATAAATATTATACCTATAAAGTTATTTAAGAATTTAATTAATTCTATTGGGACATAAAAAACTGCTTAAATATATACACTAAAAAAAGTTAAATGTTCAAATTCTGAAGATCTCACGAATCAAAATATCTCTTATTTCAGACCTTTGTATTAGACCTTTGGTTTTTTGTAGTTATCAAAAATCAAAATGTCTTTCTTTATTAGAGAGCAAATTTAAGTAAAAATTAACATTAAATTGCTTCACCAGGGGCATGTAAGAATGCATTAGTTTAATATTATTTTAAAAAATGTAAGCACACCACTGATATTTTTTAATGTGTGAATTCTTTTTGTAATCCTTACTTAATAGCGGACATAGTGTGATGTTTCTTAGTTCTTTTTCAGTTGCAGCTTAGTTTAGGAGAATCAATATTATCATTATACTTAAAATTATTAAACTACAGTCGAACTTTGATGAATCGAACCACGACTTGAATCTAAAAAAAATTGAGTTATCGAGACTTCGAGTTGACTGACAGGAGGATTTTCTATTTTGATTTTTAACAAAATTTTCAATGCTGTTAAAGGCATTAAACAAAACATCCGCTGTGTGATCATTCGTTTTTAAAAACGAATTTGCCACCGACTCATTTGAAGGCTGTTGTTGCATGTCGTCTTCAAAATCATCATCTGTCTTAAATTTTTTTATTGTCATTTGGATTATTGGGCTGTTCAGATTCTGGCGTAGATTTCAAAGATGTATATCTTCATCTGTGGGTAACTATTAAGTTACAATATCATCATCAACATGCATAAAATCATAAAATGTAACACCTTCCGCGCGTTTCAAACCATTGTAATCTTTATATTGCTTTAGTAGTTGCATGTCTTCGTCACTGTTTTCTTTTAAATATTTATTTAGGAAAATCAAAAGAATGTCATTCTCCTCTTTCCATTTAAAATACCCACTAAAGCCGATAATTAGAAATGGTTCCAGACTTGACATCAATATTCCATGCATTGGATACTTTATTGACACAGCTCATCAAAGTAAAGTTGATTCTCTTATTTTTTCCAAACATTTTAAAGTTTTTTTTTAACCCCTCGCCGATTATGGCATTTTAAATTTTGTATGACCTGTTTTATAAACACGCGAAGTTAAGGATTTCCCAGAAAATTTGACTTATCGAAGGGGTTGCCAAATGTTTTATTTGAATTATCAAGATATTTGAGTTATCAAGTAAAATTTTTACATGTTCACTCTTGATGCTATTGCCAACGAATTTGATTCGAGTTGTCAAAAATTCGAGATATCGAAGTTCAACTTATTAAAGTTCGACTGTATTTGTGCATTTAAATAGATTCTCACACTGATATTGTGACCAATAGAATGTTTGGTGTTTAGAAACTTCATTCATTTATTTTCACGCGGTTCGAATCCAAAAAGGCTGCAAAATTTTCGTTCCATTCTCATTTTGGGATGCTTTTTAAATTTTAATAAACCCAATGGTAGTTTACTAACTACAGTTTGGTCCAATGAGCAAAAAGACTGAAATAAATTTATTTAATTCTTAGACCCTGTCATTCAGACAGAAAATCTTACTTGACAGTTTGACAATGACGTCTTTACTTTTCTGCATTACTCATTCATTTTAAAACGAGTCGGAAGCTTATGAGAATTGTAATTAGAGCCAAACTTAATATACCTAAAAATTATATCACATACGACTTTCTCTCTTGCGTAAATTTTATTTAAAATTTACAAATTATCTTTTAAATCTAGGCTTTTATATTTAATTGCAAAATAATTGAACAAAATAATCAACTTAATTCTTTACAGTGGGATTCTTACATTCATTTTTAATCCCTATAATGTCACGCCAGCCACAAACATTAAGGAAATCCCCTGAGGAAAAACTGCAATGTGTATGGCTAGCTTTACGTTTGGGAGCTATACTTAATAGACACACATTATTATAAATTCTAGATGAAATACACACATAATCAATTTGTTATGATTGAAAAATTATGGCTAAGAGTAATCTGACATTTAATAAGAGTAATCTTTTTAGGCTTAACATTTTTTACACAAAAATAAACAATTTGCTTAGTAAAATTCGGCTTAAGTAAATTGGGGATATAAAGAAGTATAAAAAAATTAGGTTGAATGTCTACATTTTGTGACAGAGTAATCAGTTGTTTCGGCCCAAGGATCGGTACAATTTTTTTAAAGAAAATAAATAACTCTTTAAATTTTGTCAGTGATTAAGTCTATCTTCATAGGGTCGGTCAGATGTAGGTTTCATCTATAAATTGAATATTAAAAATTAAAAATTAAAAATTAAAAATTAAAAATTAAAAATTAAAAATTAAAAATTAAAAATTAAAAATTAAAAATTAAAAATTAAAAATTAAAAATTAAAAATTAAAAATTAAAAATTAAAAATTAAAAATTAAAAAAATTAAAAATTAAAAATTAAAAATTAAAAAATTAAAAATTAAAAATTAAAATTAAAAATTAAAAATTAAAAATTAAAAATTAAAAATTAAAAATTAAAAATTAAAAATTAAAATTAAAAATTAAAAATTAAAAATTAAAAATTAAAAATTAAAAAATTAAAAATTAAAAATTAAAAATTAAAAATTAAAAATTAAAAATTAAAAATTAAAAATTAAAAATTAAAAATTAAAAATTAAAAATTAAAAATTAAAAATTAAAAATTAAAAATTAAAAATTAAAAATTAAAAATTAAAAATTAAAAATTAAAATTAAAATTAAAAATTAAAAATTAAAAATTAAAAAATTAAAAATTAAAAATTAAAAATTAAAAAAATTAAAAATTAAAAATTAAAAATTAAAAATTAAAATTAAAAATTAAAAATTAAAAATTAAAAATTAAAAATTAAAAATTAAAAATTAAAAATTAAAATTTAAAATTTAAAAAAATTAAAAAAAATTAAAAATTAAAAATTAAAAATTAAAAATTAAAAATTAAAAATTAAAAATTAAAAATTAAAAACTTATTATTATGTCACAAAAACATCAAAGGTAATCCTGTTTTTATCCAATTAAATTTTGAGGTAAAACATGATCTTTTTCGGCTGACTTTAGCCGGTAAAAATGTCAAACGACATGAGTTAATCTCCATTTTTGTTACTGGTCGCCTACTGGTACTTATTATTTACTGTATTTTGCGAAATACATTGGGAGAAAAGCCTAAAACAAAAAAGAGCAACCACAAAACACAAAAAATTTAATTCCTTACCTTAAAATCCAACCGAATTAAGTTAGGTATAATCATAGGTCAGTTTTAATTCAAATCCTATCCACTTTATCGTTTATACCGGTAATTTTAAGCAGATAATAATAATACTCGGATAAAGTTTTTATCCGATAAAATCATAGATGTAAACGTGGCCAGTGGTTTTACTTAATAAAAAAATAGCCTTAAAGATACTTTTTTTTAAAAGAATTTTCCACAAATATATAAAAATTACCTATATTTGTTTATTAGAAATTTTCCTCTTTCTGATAGCCTATATGCTTAAACATTTCCTGGACAAAAACTTAATCCAAATTGGTTTATACAGGTGCTTAATGGAGATTTCTTGGCCAAAAATAAGACAAAACTATTTTTAATAAGATATAATACCAAATAAGACTCTTTTTAAAATTATATTACTATTTTATTGGTCAAGGAATCTCCCATATGTTTTTTGAATCACCCTGTATAATACAAGTATAGATTGTACCGATCTAACAGGCGATTGGTCAGCTACAAACGTGTCTGGATATCAATTAGCAAATCGGTCTAGGCGCTACTTAGGATTCACCTGATAAACACAAAGCATAATAGAAGTATCAGCAGTGTAAAATCTATAGTCCAGCGCATGGCGATGCTATGCTGCATAGCGGCTGGAGTTTCTCCTTGGAGGACGTGCACCAGGACACTAGCGGCATCGGAAGAGCTGGGGGAGCAGGTGTAGTTTCCACTGTCTTCGGGTGTAGCGCGAGATATCAAGAGGCGGCTCGTCCGGGTCTGCTTCTCGGTGACGACGCTTATGCCGCCACGCTGGGAGTAGTTGATCACGTTGCCACCTCTGTACCTGTAATAATAGAAAAAAGGCTTAAAATACATATATATATATATATATATATATATATATATATATATATATATATATATATATATATATATATATATATATATATATATATATATATATATATATATATATATATATATATATA
>JAHBCN010021922.1:0-13760 GCA_019359885.1 Listronotus oregonensis | reverse complement strand
GACACAATGAGAAAATCTTCGGTACTGGCAGGGGATTTTGGGTTGAACCGAAGGCCTTCATAACCACGAACCAACAATGTACTGTCAAACTACTGGAGCAACAAGGGTACCCCTTTAAAAACCTAGGGGACTGTACAGGGACACTGCAGATTGAAACACCAAGCACAAGATCGGCCTAGCGGAAGACGCCGAGGCCGCATGTGCATGGAGGGGAATGAATCGAGAGCACATACGTGCTCGTGCCCAGCAATGGCACGACTAAGATTCGCAATCCTGGGCAATGACACCTTGTCCCGGGGGAGGTAAAAGATCTCTCCCCAACAGGATAAAGATTTATTAGGAGTCTGGCCTTTTGGTGGGAGAAATATAAAAAGGTGTGAGCCACAATAGACCGATCGGTCGCGGTGGAAGGGTGTTATACCCACTCACTTTAAACCTACCTACCTACCTACCTAGCATCCACCTTTAGCCTGTTTAAACAACATATAATTAACAATCATTTTTTAAAAGATTAGCATTTCCACTTTTTTTCTTGTCTAGATTTACTATCGGAGGCAGCGCAGCCTCCTGGGGTTTTTGTGCCTATTCTCCCATTTTCTTTTATACCCATCCTTCCACTAGTCTTGTTCCTTTTACAAGTCTTAATATTCCCGAGACTGGTTGGTTGATATATTCCTGTGGGCTTATTTTTGGTTGCCCAAATAATGCCTGCCTTTTGTGGATCAACGCTACATATTTGCACAGCATGTGGTATGCTGTTTCTTCCCCCTCATCGCACATTCTGCAACTTGGGTCCCCATTGTATAAGCCTATCCTGTGTAGGTGTCCCTTTAGATTATTGTGCCTTTTTACAGCCCTAAGTCATTTTCTACTTTATCTGAGTAGTTCTTTCTTCGTTCTTTTGGATGGGCCCTTTATACAGATTTTTCTATGTTTTATTCTACTGATGCTGGACCAGTATTCCTCGTGTTTGTTTCGGCTTCATTTCCAAGTTTCCCTCGTGCTGTGGTTTTGGTCACTCCAAGGGCAGGTTCTGGCCCAAAGTATGGAGTGCATGATCCTTGTCTCGCTAGCTCATCCGCTTTTTCGTTGCCTTCTATTCCCGAATGTCCCGGTACCCACAAGAGAGTTACCCTGTTGCGTTCTCCTAGAACCTCCAGTTCTCTTTTGCATTTCCATGTCAGCTTGGAGGTTACCTTGTGGTTTGCTAGTACCCCTAGTGATGCCTGGCTGTCTGTTATTATGTAGATCCGCTTTTTTTATAAGACCATCTGTTGTTTTCTTTTGCACAGTACAGTAAAGCATATAGTACAGGAAATGAGGCATTTTGGCTAGGCATTTTTTTGTCCTGCATGGATTTTCCTTAAATTTTCACAGAAGGTAGGGAATAGCCAAGAATTAAGGTTTATACCATGCTGAGGTGTGCATTAATCCTGGGGGTGGTTGCCACCCCATCTTGGGGGTGTACATTTTTTATTAAATTTATATATGTATTATTAATATATCCTAGAAGTTTTACCACATTAAAATGCTTAGTTTTAGAAAAATTGGACCTTAAAGTGAAAAACGATTTTCCGCAATTTTGTAAAAATAGCCATTTTCTTTAAAATAACTCCAACAATACTGGAGATACGAAAAACATGCTGAAGTACAGAATTTAAGCTTTTTTGATAACAAAACTTTACATTTTATAGATTTTTCTGTACAATAAATATTTGGCCAGATATGGCAGTTTAAAGCCTCTATTTACGAGCGAGCACCACCTTATTCTAGCCCTTTAAAATCATCCCATTTTAAAATAAGGATTAAAAAAGGGTTTAATTTAAAGCCTTGTAGCTCTTTAAAAACTCTACCAAAATTATTAAAAAAAAAACTTTTTATCATTAAAACTAAAGGAGCTATGTTTAAAAAACCAATTAACTTTTTTCCCAAAAATTCGAATAGCCCACTTCGGACCATACTATTCTATAAAACCGGTATACTTTATACTTTTACCGATATAATTTTTGTATGTTATACTAGATACCCTTTTTTTCCTATTTATATCTATTATACTGGTTTATAAAAATTGCAATGTTGTAAGGGGTGGTTTTTAAGCATTGAAAATTTGCAAAAGAATAAAATTGGTAATATTTCAGGCAGTAATATTTTTAATTATTAAATTTGCTAAGCTAATAATTTTTTGGGAATAAATCTTTTTTTTATAAAGCTATAATAAGGGTTCATTTATAAGGATCGAAAAGTTGCAAAATAAAATTAGTACACATTTTAAGCAACAGCATCCTAAAAGTAAATCACCATGGTAAATTAATCATTTTTTTAAGGTAAATATTTTTTTAAATTTAAGCTCTAACAAGGGTTGATCTTTAAGGGTTGAAATATTTCAAAATTGTATTCCAAAGCATAAAACAATCATTAATCAACTAATCCTAACCAACTTTTACCCATCTTAAGGTTTAAAATGTTATTCTATAAATTTTGACAATTAGGGGTAGTTTTCACCCTTAAAAAACAAACAGCACACATCACCATAAAATAGAATTTAAAGTAGAGGTTAGTAGCGAATTATACCAAATTTTTATGCAAATCGATGCAGGACAAAAAAATTAGGTTTTCCATTTTTTGCTTCATTTGGGGCTATAATTTATGTATCATCAAATCATTTTAATTTGTCAAAAAAATTTTTTTTTAATATCATAAGGGGTGGTTATTATTATTAAAGGTTAAGTTATGGTAGTTAAATATTTATTATACCGTAAACTGTTAAAATATTTTTTTTTACATAAAAGCGTTATTAAAATTTTGAATTAAAAAAAAAATATATTTTTTTTTAATTTTGTTATTAAGGGTTATTTTTAAGGGTTGAAACTTAACAAATATAGTGTTAGATATAACTTACAACATAAAAATAGATTCATTCTACATATTTAGCTATGATTTTAATTTACATAAGGTCTATTTATACGGTTTTTTTATTTTTTAGCATAAGGGGTCGTTTTTACACCCTAAAATAAAAGCACACCCTAACAATATATAAACTTTGATCTAAAGGATGAAAGTAATTTAATTCAAAATTTTATAAAAAATTTAAACTGTACAAAAACCGGAGGTTAAACACTTTTTTTCCCCATCCACTGAACTAATATATTTTCAAGAATGGGCAACAGACGTCAACGCCATCTACTGAAAAGGGCGAAGCATACTCCTCTCAACTTACGGTGTCACAGACTTGGAGCTGAAATAATGTTACAAACATTTAAATTATGCCCAATACTTGTACGGACTATTAACAATAGGTGTTAATTTTTAATAACTTTGTAAGATTTCACCTAACGACATCTTGACCGGTTTGATCATATCAGATCTCATCAGACAAGCTAGTCGAAGGTAAAAAATCCTAAAAACCTAAACCTTATTCAGTCGCATTGAAACACATGAATGGGCAACAGACGCAACGCCATCTACTGACCAAAGGGAGAAGCATATTCTCAACTTACGGTGTCAAGCTTCCGAGCTGAAATAATGTTACAAACATTTGGAAATGTATGCCCAAATTGTACGGACTTATTAACAATAGTGTTATTCCCAAATCAACACAGCCGGTTTCCCGATTACAAAGGTCGAAGGTAAAATCTTTAAAAATTCAATATTTATTAGTATTAAAACAGAATACCAACGCCTTTTGTTTTCAATTTGGTAAACTTGCCGAGCTGAAATAATGTTACAAACATTTGGAAATGTATGCCCAATACTTGTAGGACTATTAACAAAGTGTAGTTGTTTGTAACATTATTTGCTCCAAGTCTGTGACACCGTAAGTTGAGAGGAGTATGCTTCGCCCTTGGTCAGTGATGGCGTTGACGTCGTTGCCCATTCAGTGTTTCAATGCGTACTGAATAAGGTATTAGGATTTTTAGAGATTTTTACCTTCGACTAGCTTGTCTGATGAGATCTGATATAGATCGAAACCGGTCACAAGATGTCGTTAGGTGAAATCTCTACAAAGTTAGTTAAGAAATTAACTACACCATTAATATATTTTCGTTTAAAATACAGAACTGTGGGTTCCTAGTAGAATACAGAATTGTGAGTTCCTCATCTCACTACTGTACACGCTCCGGTTCTAGGCTCCCACTTTAAAAGGATTAAGAATTTATTAAAAAAAGGGGGTTTTTTCCGACCTTTCCTAAAAAATCAATAAGGTATCATAAAAAAACATTTTATTTTTTAAATTTCTTTACAAAAGTCCTATTAACAGTATCACAATTAAATTACTACTTAATGAAAATATTTTACTGTACAGGAAAAGATGGCTATTTTTTATAGGTTTGTCCATAAAAACAACTGAAAAAATCTAAACTAAAATAAATTTTGGTTTTTATGTTCTATGCACAACTTTTTAAAAGTTAACACTGGTAGTTTGCTGTTAAATTTTTGGTACCAAAGAATCTCTCTAAACTGAGTTTTATAAAAAGTAACAATAACAAAAGACATTTTTAATTTTAACCGAAACATACATTAACTTACGATGTACCATAAGCTGCAGCCCATTATTTAATAAACCAAAAACGAATTATTTTCACAATAATACAATAAATTTTCATTTTATTCCGATTAATGTGGTTAAAATATCGGTGATCTATGGTGTAAAATAGCCGCAGGTAATATGCTGTGTAATAATGTGTAACAGGCTGTTAATTTTATGATTTTAAATTGCACACAGGTGGTAAGGGAATTTCAAAAATTATATAGTAGTATATTGTGTACGGGATGTAATGACAACAATGTATTATATTAAATGGATACTGTTTTTAATTTATATACAGGTCAAGATGGCACACATGTCAAATGTGACGTCCTTGTTGCGTCGGCATTTGATCATGTTTAATTTATATTTAATAAGTCTAACGACCGAGTGATGATCGCTTTGTTAAAGTTAACAATTGACTTAACAATTGTTAAATTTAAGAAAAAGTAAAAAACGAAAAAACTTGACAACGCAGCACATTTTTAAACATTTCATGGTAACTAGATAACAAGAAATAGTTTAGTTCGGAATTTTGCGTTTAAAATTCATTAAGCCTAAAAAAGATTTAAAAAATATTTATCTTGTACTCTTGCACAGAATATGAATAAAACTGGTTCAGCACAATAAAGTAATTTTATATATTTTCTTTAAAAACAAGCAAAACAATAGTTGGCTCGAATGACCAATACTGCGGAACTTCTTCTAATTTGGGTTTTTACCAGGTTCTTTAACATAATTCATGCCTACCAAATTTTATTGGTACATTTCGGTAGGTAGATTCATCTAGAGTAGACAAAGTATTTGCTTTATTTTTCGAGAAAATTTAATTTAATAAATATTATTAAAACAATTTATTTACAGGAATTCTATTACCTACTGCTCTTTAATTAATGGAATTGACACTGCTATAGGTTTTACCTTTAATGAAAATCAACGTTTTTACCGTTTTAAAAGAACAAGCAAAACTTTTTATAATTAAACTTTTAATCACTCTTCTTACTACTGTTTTCTTACAACTAACGACATATATACCTTTGTATTAGAAACAGAGTAACACTTCTAACATCCTAAATCGTAAAATCTAAAAGTATTGACATTTTTAATAACCAGAACCTAACTTATAAAAATGTTCTTTAACATTAATATCCATCCATTCTCTTTAAAACAAAAAAAAATCAAATAATTTCATGTCATATGTCTTTCATAGTAAATGTTTTAAAGCTATAATTTTGGGTACTTAAAAAACCGTTAGAGATCCGGTAAAATTCCGACCGGGCAAGGCCTTTGTCGAAATCCAAGCTAAACGCACCAATTAAAACTTGATCTAAAAATTTTCCGACGAAAAGATGTTTTTGGTTTTGAAACAGCGCATATAAAACAATTTTTACACGCACCCCAGATGAGATAGGGTTTTTCCCCTAAATTTTTTTTACGATTTCGATAAATTGCCCTTTTATTGTTTAACTTATCAGAGCACACCCTTTTCTGAGGAAAGGAAAAATTTTCATCGCAAAGAGATTATTTAGATTATCATCGCAACCTTTCACACTACACCCGGGGAAAAAAGAGTACAAATTTTCCTCCCCTTTAACGGGGCGGGGAGTAGTGGGCATATACTATTCTCCGCCGACTTATCAGCACGAAAACCAAGAGAGAAAAGTTGTACTTTTATTTGTCTTTTTCCCTTACGCACACTGTGAGACTTGGTCGGACATGTATTTTGGTAAAATTATAATATTTAGAAATGCAAGCTAAAATCATGGACGGTTAGCGCCTAAATCATTAAATTAAAACATTTTGCATGCTCTTGCGATGCAGAAGAGATTGCACTTACTTGAAGCTTACGTTTTCAGCTTGCATTACTAAATATTATAATTTTGCCAGGATACAGGACCGATCGTCTTCAGTGGGTGTAAGAAAAAGACGAAAAAAAAAGTACAACTTTTTCTTTAGTTTTCGTGCTGATTAGTCGACGGAGAATGGGTATAGGTCCCGCCGCCCACTACTCAGCACGGAGCGAGGGGAAAATGTTGCCCCTTATTCTTATTTCTTTTTTTCACGTCGAGTGTTTCAAGATCAAGATGCAGAGCTGCTCTATCTTATATCGAAGGTTGCGATAGATAATCTGAGTATAGCTTATTTCAGCGACGAAAATATTTTCGTGCCTCAGAGCTGGGTGTACTCTAAAAAGTTTAAAATAAAAGGGCAAAATAATGTGAAATGTACAAAACGCCTTGAGCTACTCCAAACCCTACCCTCATCTGGTTTTAAAGATATTAAACAACAAGGTTTAAAAGACTCTTTGAAAGGGCGAGAAAATTAATGGACCGGGAAGTCGAGGTCCACAAGTCTCGCGAGTGGCAAAGAAGGTTTTCAACGAGTTTTTTAATACTTTTTTTACGATCAAATAAAAAAACATTTTTTTTTGTAAATTTTTATTTTAAAAACAAACGCAAAACAAAAATAATGGAAAACAAGAAACACAGACTATAATTTAGCAAACAGGAAACTTTTATAACTATTTTAAAAATTTTTAATTTTTAAGTTTACTTTCCGAGGAACGTCCATTTTGATCGACTTTTTAACGATGGAGACAACATTTTCTGGCACCTTGCTTTAAGTTCCCCCTGTCGTCGGCATATTGCAGTTTTCTTGCAACCAACTCAATTGTTTTGTGGCTGTGCCGCAAAGACGACACAGAGGAAGAGATCCTCTGAAACATCCATTTTATTACTAAGCGAGTCATCTATATAACTTTCGGCGACTGAGCTGGATTTCCATCCACCATGGCGCTTCAGAGCCAGCAAATCTGATCCAGAATTCACCAATATTGGGGGCTGACGACCCCAAAGCAATGCCCGGTATAGGCTTTGAGTTTAACATCAAAAATTTCGATGGCCCTTTGCCATAACCCCAATTTTGTTAATTCCAATGTTTTGGAGTGCATTTTCCATTTTGATAATTAAGAAAAAAAAGATCTGTTTGCAGGAGTGGAGGTCGAAGGGCAGAATACTTTTTGATGGTGTAGAGACTTCCTGAACCCGTAAATGATCTCGGCATCTTCGTTTTGGTATTTCTAGTTTAATTAACATTGCGCTGCCAAAATGGGGCATATTTTCTTTTTTAAGGAAGCACAATTTTCCCTTTTGGCCCCCCAGAGAGTCCACTGCCACCACTGCCTGAAACAAGAAAAAAACCGATAAGTCTTTAGTTTTATTCATTTTAAGGTACTTTATGAAACTAGCACTATTTAAAAACAGAATTGGGAACCCCGCCACTAAACCTTTCACTATAAAAAATGACACCATAAAATAAATAAAAAAAACTGTGATGCCTAAATTTTTATTAAACAAATATTTTGTCTGAAGCGTTCTTTAGAAGCGGCAAAAATCATTCTCCAAGAATTTTGGACTTTTTTGGCACATAGTTTTCTGATTTTTTTTTTATTAGGGCCTGCAACTTCTGGTATTTCCATATCCGGGATTTTGGTTTCTCAGGGTTGATTTTTAGCAGGAAAAGGTGCTCCATAATGTTGAAGACTTGTATTTTTTTCGAAGCTTTCAAAGTACACCAAAAATAACATTTTCGGAAAAAGTTTGTACGTTATTTGTTGTTCCATTCATAAATCGGGGTGTAACTTTTGGTTTCTATCGATCTCTTGACTTTGTTGGAAGTAGGTTTGACGGGGATTAAACCCCGCTTTTTTTTTGAATTTCTTCAGAATCGACATTTTTTCGCGAAATCAAAATTTTTTTGTATCTAAATTGGTATCTAATCAACAAAACAAGAAAACTATGACGGTTGCTATGGAATAAAGCCACTTTTATTTTCTATTTTGACATAACAATAAAAAACCATAATAAATCATATTAAAAGATAAATGGGAAAAAACATTTTTCCTTAAAGTGGGAAAATACAATTTTCAAAGGTTTGGTGTAAAACCCATTTTTTAAAGCAGTCGTATAAAAATTATTTTTTATACGACTGCTTTTGGGGGGCCCCAAACGCGAAAATTGTATTTTTTCACAAAAAAAAATTTTTTTTTGAATTTGTCTTTCAAAAAGCTTTGGGGAAAATTTTCACATCAAAAAAATTTTCACACAGTCCTGTCAAAAGAAAAAAGATTAAAAAAAATAAAAATCGCATATTAATCCTTATTTTCTAGTCGTGTATCGTGTGCAACACGTTTGAAACTGATTGTGTACACTGTATGATTAGCCCCCGCCTACGGCTCTGCACAAACCTCATACCCAAAGATTTTTTTTCAAAACCCCAAAAAAAACAATATGTATATCGTGTTTCAAAAACCAAAAAATTTTTTTTCATTGCAAAAAATTTTGTTTCAAGTTTTACACCCTAGAGATCGTTTAACTTGGATTGAGGGGGCCTTGCGGGCATCGGCCAATAACCCGGGGCCCCCCTAAAAAAAACCCAAATTTAAAAATTTTTGGTATTGGAAATTTAAGCTATGTATTGTGCTGTTTTTTTGGGAAGAAAATATATAAAATTTTTAAATGTCGAACCAACTTTTTTTTTTTGGGAGAAAGGGAAAATTTTTTTTTATTTTTTTTTAATATCTTTATTTTTTTTTAAATGCCAAATCCCAAACAAAATTTTTTTTTTGACAAGTAGTTACCGTTTAAGTTATCCCCTTTTTAAAAAAGTGTTTTTTTTTCCCTTTTTTGTTAAATTTAACCCATTTTTAAATCCATTGCTAAGTTTAATAACGCGTTCATCACTCGGCCGTAAATATGATAATTTAAAAAACTATTAAAATTTCACATTTTTTTAAAATTCGTACGCAACTTTTTGAGAACATGAAGACTTTGGTTTTTTTTTTAAAAAGTCAGGGGGATATCATGCTATCTGGGAACCGAAGCAGGCGTGTACAGTGAAATAAGAATTCAAATTCTCGGGGAAAAAGGGGTTCTGTTTTTTAAAAGAAAATATATGCTTTACTGCACTGTAAAAAAAAAAAAAAGGGAGGGCTTATAAACACAAGCAGATCTGCATAATAACAGGCAGCCAGGGTCACTAGGGGCACTAGTAAGGTCACGTCCAGGCTGAGGGGAAATCCCAAAAAAGAACTGGAGGTCCTAGGGAAAACAGGGTAACCCCTTCTGTGGGTACCAGGACATTCGGGAATAAAGGAAAAAAACGGATGAGCTAGCGAGACATGGATCATCCACACCATACTTTGGACCAGAACCCCCCTGGGGTGACCAAAACCATAGCACGAGGGAAACCAAGGAAGGGGTCCGAAACAAACACGAGGAATACTGAGAAAACCTCATGAGAAGACAGGAAAAAAACTTCAAGGGGGGCCCTCCAAAAGAACGAAAAAAAGAACTACTAAGCCAAAGGGGAAAAAAACTTTGCAAACAGTAGGATTGCTAACAGGGGACGATTGGTTTGGAAAATTTTTTTTATTGTACTGTTGATGATTGATGCGTTACTACGTGATTATGTTACTTTTTTTTAATGTCCTAAGAATAAAGGGGGGGGATGTTATGCATATGTTTTAACTTAATTGTTATGTTATTTTTTTTTTAAAAAAAGTAACAAAAAAAAAATAATGTTGTAAGTAGGGGGGTAAAATTTATCTGTTGTTTTTAAAATTTTAAAATCAAACCCAAAAACTTAAGATATTAAAAAATCTGTAAAATTTCTAATACATGTTTTTTTTTATTTAAACCTTTCCGTCGTTTATTTTCTTTGTTCCCAAAAAATTTTTTTTGTCAATAATGGTTTATAAAAAATAAATACACTATACAGACATTAATAATTTCACTCATATTATTATACAAATATTCCTAATAGAACGCTCCCGTATAAAAATATAATAAACCGGGAGTTAGACTATTCACATTGAACGTACGCCGTAGGGGCCCTTTTTTTTTTTGCTGCACCGTGGCCACCAGGGGCCCCGGGGAAACCCCAAAAGGGCAACGGCGGTATTTTTGCGACATTAAACAAGTGGGGAGGACTTTATTCGAATATCCTTAAAAATTTTTGGGGGGGGAACCCCGGGGGCTGGATCATCCAACGAAAAGGGAAAAAAGCCATATTTTTTTTCTTTCTGCGTTTAAAAAAAAAATAGTTATATTGGGGGTTTTGGGGCCCACCATAGAACCTTAAGAAATACAAACGAAAATTTTTTAAGGATTTTACAGGGGGTACGACATAAAATTTAGATTATTCAAAAATGTGATCCATATTTATATTGAAAAAATTGATATCAATTAAATGAACAATTTTGCACCATAGTCCTACAAAAGCAAAAAAAAAATGTCAATGTATGTTGTGTTTTGCATAATAAGTGCATTAATAATAGAGTACCTGATCCAAATTGGCAACATCCAGAAGAGCCAGACCAAAAAGTATATACCAGAGGTTCCCAAACTTATTTTGTCTAAGGGCCCACTTTAAAAAATAAAAGTTATTTTGTAGGCCCCCTTTTTTTTGTCATTTAAAAAATTTCAATAACATATTAGTCTCCCCTTTGGAATTTTAGAAAACCCTTTATATTCTAAACGACACTTTTCTTACCAGAAAGAGCAGTGTTAATGCAACTTTCCCAAATATTAAGAGTTTTTTTATTCAAAATTATCAACATTGAGCAATAATAATTTAACTGTACAATATTAGGTGGAAAGTTCGAATTTTTTTAAATGAATCAATTCATTTGATTTATTTACTTGAAAAGATTCGTTCGGAAAACCGATTTACTTTAATAGATGCCGGTCGGACTCGGTCGGTTTTGAATTCCACAAAAAATGTGATAGTTATTTTAAATAAAGAAATGATTTGCATTTATTTTATTTGGTTAATTTTTTTTTAAAAAAATATATTTTAAAAAAATTTTTTCAAAAACTATAATCAATAAAACCTACAAATGTCCCTCTCCAAATTAAGTCTTTGTTCAAAAGCATAGTTAAAACAAAGAAAAAAGTTTTTTTAAATTTTGCCAAATAGGATATAGCCACAACTAACTACAACTAACCGACAATACGCATAAATTGTTTGCCTAATACACCTCTGGTAATGTAAACAAAATCAAAATATAACAGACCCCCCGGCCACTTGTAAAGGTCGTAGCACAAAAACGCCCGATTTGCCGTCATAAAAGACCGAATTACCAACCTTCGATTTCGAGCCCGGATTCTGACTTAGTGACCTTATGAACGAAACGAATCAAAACTAGCTTCGTTATTCATCGCAGAGCGATCGTGCAAGGGGTCAAGAACGATTCGAATCAGGAAATTAATTTATTCGAATCGGCACTGTTTGGGTTCTTTGAACAAATCGTTCGCGAACGACACACCTCTAGTTACGTCAGTCGCCGGACGTCGCAGGAAAAGGTGTGTATTTGGGCACCTGCACCCCCGCAAACACGGACCGACGAACGTTGACGGACTAAAATACAGGATTGCATACATAAATCGTACAATATTTGTTCGCGCCAAACGTGAATTATAATTAAACCTTCTAAGTTTAATTTTATTTTTTCTTTTTTAAATTTTTCTAGATTAGGTACCTACATAAAAAAAAAACCCGCGTTCGGCAAGTGCTCTGCTTTTACCGCAACAATATATACATATTTTTAACAGGTGTCTTCGGAGGTGGGCACCTTAACCGCGACACTTAAAGAACGAAAATCTTACAGGTTTGAACCATTTCTAAAAATTTTAAAATATAAATAGCGTTGAAAATATTAAATATTTAATATATTTTTAATTTATATTTATACAATAAAAAAAAAATAAGGGAACCCCCTAAATGGTTTTTAGTGTAGGATTTTATTTTGTAATTTAAAAAATGAAGAGCTAAATTACAAATCCCCCATTCCCCCAAAAAATTTGTCAACCCCCCTCTTTTTTGGGGGCCTTTTCCCCCCCCTCTGGGCTCCGGGCCCCCCCAAGGGCTTTTTACTTTAAGAAAGAAGGGAATACGATATAAATTTAAACAAAGAAAATTTTGGGGGAAACCCCCAAAACCCCCCCGTTAAAATTTTTAAAAAAACATAAAATAAATAATTTTAATAGATAAAGAAAAATTTTTTAAAAAACCAAAAAAAAAAACTTTTTTTTTTTAAATTTTTAAATGGCACATAATATAGAAAACTCTACATAAATAATTAAAGAACAAATTTTAAAATAATAAAAATTTAAAAAATTTTTAAAAATAATATAAAGTACATTGCAAATTACAATTAAAAGGATGTTTTTTTTTAATAAAATTTTTTTTAATTTTTTAAAACCATAATTTTTTTTTTAAAAAAAAAAATGAATGGGCCCCAAAAAGGAAAATTTCCCCCTTCTAATTTCCCCAAAAAACCTTCATTCCTAAAAACAAAAAAGTCAAAACGATTTGATAAGAACCAAATAAACAAAAAGTTTTTGTATTTTTTTGAAAGGACACTTTTTTAAAAAAAAAGGGAAAAAAAATTAGAGTGCATTTATATTATTAAATAAAGATATGTGTAACTTATTTTCATTTAAATTTTTAAAAAAAACGGTTACCTATGCTTGATGGAAATAAATTGGGACACTTAAAAACAATTTTAAAAACCCCAAACATTTTTTTTTATTTTTAAAAAAATTTTTAATATACGGGCAAAAAACTAATATTATAAAAAGATAAAACCTTCAGAATATTCTAACTTTTGATTTTAAAAAATTTCCAAAATTTAGTTTAAAAATTTTTTTTTTTAAAGTTTCATCTTGAAAAAAAGGGGGCCAAACAAGATTGGTGTTCATAATTTTTTGGGGGTTTTTTTTTTTTACTTTTTTTGGGCATCATTGGAGTCAAAGGGGGTAAAGGCCAGTTCGTTATACCCCCGGGGCCCCCACCGAAGAGGGCCCTTTTCCAAAAAATAGAAGGGGTTTCCAAAAAAAAATACTGAATCCAATTAGTTTATGACAAAATTATATTTATTTTTACTGGTTCAAGATTGTTATTTAGGGGCCCCTCCTTCTTTTAAAAAACTTTCTTTTTTATCAAGTCCTTTTAAGAATATGTTTTTCCCCAAAAAAAAAAGGAAGGGTAAAAAAGGGGGAGAAAAAGGGATTTTCTTAAAAAAAAGGGCCCGCACACAAACTAATGGAAAGTGTTTTAAGATTTTAAAATTTTTAAATTTTTTTTTATGTGGTGGTGACAGCAAACGGTTTATTTTTTGGTGAACCAGAATATAAAAGTTTTTAGCCAACTTTTTAATGGATAATAAATATTC
>JAHBCN010021921.1:0-13723 GCA_019359885.1 Listronotus oregonensis | reverse complement strand
CGAGAAGATACTTGATCGAGACGATCAAAACTTGGGAGGGGGCAATGTTACAGACTTTAGTTAGTGTTTAGTTAGAAATATAAAAGGTTAGAATTATTTTATTTAGGTTAAAAATTTATTTAAAATAGGTTACCTTAGTTTTTCCCTTTTTCGACGGTCATTGCGGATTATCCTGAGGCCGCTGGAGACATCCTTTTTACACTTTTCTTACATCCTGTAGTAAAAGAATCCTTCCAGCTAATTCTAGACTTTTCCAGACTTTTCCATTCTTTTCCACTTCACTATAAAAAGCGCAAGGAAAATCCGCACGGGCCAGTTTACTTTTGCATTCCGACGAGATAAGAAGTTGACAGACAGTTAAAGGTTAAACAGTTGTCATTATTACGTTACGTTATAGTGTTACCATAGAAACGTTTGTAAACCAGATATCCAATAAAAAGGTGTAAAACCAGGATCCGTGTTTTTATACGGGGTGTCCCGGAACAATATTGTATTGCTGTAATTCACCAAACGCAACAGCGAGTGGTGGAGAGTTCTTTCGTGTCCAATACGGATTTGTCATATTTTGTATGTAAAGTTGGTAAAGCTTTTTTATTAGTGGAGTTTGTTTGGCATAAAGCAGCTTAACCCTTAAGTAGGCGCGCCAGTTTTTTATACGTAAATAGTCGCAAGGAGCACTTTATGCACCCAACTTTTAAAATAATGTAAAACTATTCAAAAAGTTAAAGTAATATACGGTATATATTTATTTATTTTACAATATCTCCAAAATGTACAAATAATGTAACATACAGTAAGAAAAAAAAAAAAAAAATTAAATTTATAAGTATATTTTGAGATACAGGATGCCACACAAGAAAAAACTTAAGTAATTTAATTTCTTACGAAAAATTAAACGAAATAAAAAACAAAAGAAATGCAGTGAAACAAATGATACACCCAAAAAACAAATTAAATATCAAAGATTTGAAGAAAAATATACATATTTCAGAAACTAGGAACTATCTTTATCAATTGTTATTGAGCAGTTTTGACAAGTATACTTAATGGCCATATGTTTTTTACAAGCAAATTTTCTACAAGTGCTACATGTTATTGTAGTGTTTATTCTTTTTGCTTTCGGGCAAAAACAACAGCGCCCTCTACTTTTTTCTTCTGGGATGACTTCTGCAACCGCATATTTTGCAAGAATGGATTTTATGTTCGCTGGCAGCGAACGAATTGTGACTCGTTCCGTTAGGTGCAGTTTCATCAAATTCAAAGACAAATTTTTCAAAAATACTCTCCTTATTTGTGGCAAATCAGGATGACAAGAATTGTAAATAATTAGGGCAAAATATTTCACTTACAAAAGTGGTCACGCTGGAGCACTTTGTGCACCATTAGAGCAGCGTGCTGCATCTACGTCCATATCTCTCGGCAAACTAAATCAAACTAACCAAAAACGCTAGTACAGAGTGTTGACACCCCAGCCGTAGGTTAGATGTGCGGACGGGCGTATTTGTGCCGAATAAGTAAGTTAATTACTGTTTCATTGAGAAGGGAGCACTTAGTGCCCCCTCGCACGCACTTAAGGGTTAAGCATGAACTTGGAGGCGAGATATTCTCTTCTGCACCATGTAGGTGGTTCAAGGCTCTCAACCATAATTGCCATAGTGGGCAAGGATTTCATAACTCCCAAGCCAATTCTTAACGCCTTATATTGTAACCTATCAAGCTTCACAAGATGACAGTTGCTAGCGGAATCGTAAAGAATGCTACCGTAGTCTATAATAGATCTTAGAAAAGCTCTATAAAAAAGCAAAGCTATTTCTTGATTTGCCCCCCAGTGAAACAAACAGACTTGTTTTAAGGTATTGATACCTTTTCACATTTGTTTATGATATGGTTTATTTGTTCTCTCCATAAAAGCTTAGAGTCTAGATAAATTTCTAAGTATTTAAAGCAATTGGATACCGGAAACTCCAATCCATTTGGGGTAATATCATTTTGATTATTGTTTCTACGTCCAGTAAAAAATACTACTGTAGACTTAGTATTAGAGATAGTAAATGCGTTATTGAAACACCATACTTTTAAGCAGTATGTAATATGGTTTTACGATAGATTTTTCTTTATTGTCTTCTATGGGGTATACAGCAATATCATCAGCATATTGAATACAAGATATCTGGTTGTCCCATATGCGATGTAAATCATAAGAGTATAAGTTAAACAATAAAGGTGATAAAACAGATCCCTGACAAATACCTCGGGACGTATACCTAGGAGCAGGTTGTGTATTATTTTTTAATCGAATTGAAACTTTTCTATTACTATATAAAGCTAGGATTGCTTTTATGATCGACAATGGAATTCCTAAGGAAGACATTTTTTTTGCTAAAATATTTAAATTTACATTTTCATACGCCTTTTCGATATCTACAAATAATACACCAACACGCTTATTTTCTGTAAGGGCCAGTTGTATATCTGTTGTTAAGTTAGTAATTGTTTCTGTTATTCCTATTCCAGGGGTGAAACCATATTGTTTTGGCGGCAGCAATTTATTGCGATAGAGCCAGAATTCTAACCTGTGCTTGATAAGCCTTTCATACGTTTTGGTAATACATGACATTAGGCTTATAGGCATATAAGCTTCAGGAAGTGTCGAATCCTTATTATGTTTTAATATGAGAATAACCAAACTATGTTTTAATTGATCCGGTACATATCCCAAAATCCACATGTCATTGAATATCTCTTATGAGTATTGTTTTGCGAAAAATCCCAAATGCTGTAGCATAGGATAGCAAATATCGTCAGAGCGTGGATATGTATTTTCTCTTTTTTTATTGCCCTATCTAATTCAGATAATGTAAAGTAAAAAATCTGTCAGATGGAATATGAACATATTCAATTAAGGCGTTTAATGGATCGATTTCTGCAGAAGCCGGTGCCAGATTTTCCTGGATTTTTTCTGCGAGGTCTTTGGTTACATAAGAAGTTTTTGATTTTACATTTTTAAGGGATTTAATTTTTTTCCATATATCTCCTATTGGTGTGTTTCTATTTAATGCGTTACAATATTTCTGCCAATGTTAACGACCTTTTTCCTTAAATTTGCATTTACATAGCAAAAAATTACTTTCCGTTGGATCTTGTTTGTAAAAATGAAAAGCATTTTTTTTTAGTAATATAGTGATTACATTCATCATCCCACCAAACCGGTTTTTGGCGTATCTTTGGTATAAAAGGTTAATTTTCCTTAAAAGCTAATTTTGCTGACTTATTTATTGAGTTTAAAAAGTAATCTACTTTACTGTCTATGTCACGATATGTTGGGGAACTTAAAATTAAATTTTCCATGCTACTCTCATACAGATGCCAATTAGCTGAGTTAAGATTCCATTTTCTGAGAGGGAAATATATAAGGATCTCGTTCGGGATTTATGTCGTATTCCATTACTATTGGAAAATGGTCCGAACCCAAGGTATCTCGATGGACATTTCAGTCAAATTTATGACTGATATTTGAACTAGCAAGACTAATATCGCTGCAAAGATTTTAAATTGGGATTTATATTCAACCTTGTAGGGCAACCGCTATTTAAAATAATGTTATTAGAAATATCGATTGCTTCAGCTAAAGTAACTTCCTCCTTGTTATCTTTATTTGACCCCCACGCTGCGTGGTGGGCATTAAAGTCACCACAAATAAGATTATTACTATAGAGGTTAAATATTTCGTTATAACTTTGGCTAATAATCCCTAAATTAGTTGGTCTGTATAATGACAAAACATTTAATTCCGTATTTTCAAACAAAATTTTTACGCCACATATTTCAACACATGATTT
The DNA here is from genome assembly GCA_019359885.1 of Listronotus oregonensis. Classification (NCBI taxonomy): domain Eukaryota; kingdom Metazoa; phylum Arthropoda; class Insecta; order Coleoptera; family Curculionidae; genus Listronotus; species Listronotus oregonensis. The sequence continues at coordinate 9,884 of JAHBCN010021921.1, read as the reverse complement.
TTTAAGAGCTATGTTTAGTGATTTGTATTTAAAATAAGATGCTATAATAATAGCCACTCCTCCTTTTTCGTTGGGTCGATCTTGTCGAATGATATCATAGTCTAGAAAAGTTATATTAATTGTTGGTTTTAGCCAAGTTTCGGATATTATAGCTAAATCATTTTTTTTTGTAGCATAAAATTGGTTAGACTGTTTATTTGGAAGTATAGATCTTGCATTCTACTGTAATATTAAAAGTTTTGTGTTATTCATTATGTAAAATCCGTTGAATTATCTAAAAATTTCGAAATATTTTCTTTGATGTAGTTATTAATTGTAGACATATTAATTAAGTCTGATATCATAATATGTTTTACTAAATTTGCTGTAAAAAAGGTAATTTTTTCAATAAGTTGATCTTTGTGATTTATAAAATCATCTCTATACGGATTTGGAAGGATTGACGATTGTCCTTTTCTAGGGGTTCTTCTTTTTGTTTTTTTGGTATCTTGACTAAAAATTTGACTATTATTTCTACGTTATAAATTACGATTTATAGTATTTTTAGGTTTAGCTAGACCAATATAATTATGCATATTTGTATTGTTGTTAGGAAGAGGTGGAAATTCTTTATGATTTTCCAGTTGTTGATATCTATTTTGTGTTAGGACATTCTAAAAATTTGGATTGTCATTAATTTTTTTTGCATCGTTAAAAGAAAAATTTTGTTCCGCCATTATAATTTTTATTCTTTTTTGTGTTAGGTATTCGGGACAGTTTTTAGAAGTTGCATTGTGATCGTAGGTTTTACAGTAAATGCATTTTGTCTCACACTGAGTGTTAGAATCATCATGTTATTCACCGCATTTTTGACATTTTTTCTTGCCCTTACAATTATGGTCAACATGACCATAACGAAGGCATTGTTTACATTGAATAACACTATGAACATATGGTTTAACTTCAAATAAGACTGAATTAATGTGGAGATATTTGGGTAGGTTTGTTCCCTTAAAAGTAACACTAATCATTTGCCTGCGAACTGTTTTAATTACATCAACATGATTATTAGTTGTTATTTTACGGGTATATTGATACACCGATGTTGCTTTGGAAAATTCTTGCCGTATTTCTTCAAGCCAGTATTCATCGGAAAAAAAAGTGTCTACATCCCTAACAATATCTTTTCTTTCCACAAAGATTTTTGGTATATAGGCAATAAGGTTGTTTTCTAAAATACAAGTTTCATGATTAATTAATTTATTTGCCGCCTCATAAGAATTAAACTCTACCTTTATCTTATTTCTACCTATCAATTTAATGTTGGTTTTATTAGAGTAAATATATTGATTTTTTTTTAAATAACCAATTCGAATTGCCTGTAGTTTCCCTATATTTTTAGTTTTTAACTCAACATAAACAACATACGGCCCTCTGTCACTAGAATGATATCGAGTATTTAAATCGATATAATATGGAATGATATACTCTCCAGAATTAGTATCGGTATTTTTTTTTTGTTCTTTATGTTCCATAACCGCTCTTTGCAAGTTTTGTAATATTCTGTTTTGGTTATTTCCTAATGGAACGAACTCACCGGTGTTGCATTGATTATTTGGTATTCCTGGAGGGTCACCCCCTTTCCCGTATGCCCCACTTTCCATTTATTTAAAGTTAATTGTCAACTGTATTATAATAATAAATAATTTACTAAAATGAACACTTCGAAATATCGAAATTCCACACCGAGCAAAAAAATACAAAACAACTTTTTGTGATAACGCTGCTCCGATAAATTGACCGACGGTTTAGGCAGCCTAAACGGAACGGGATATTAAATAGAATGTATTAATTATTAAAAAATACCAATTATTTTTAATTATATACTTTTTAGTCACTAATAAACTTTATATCATGTATTATTTACCGGGAATCTCGGTTGATCTTGCATTGTACTATAGTTAAGTGCTCTATCCAAAAACGGAGAGGCGTAAAAAATAGTTTGAAATAAAATTTGTAGAAAATTTTAGGTTTTACCAATTTTTTGATCATAAGTGCAAATATTTTTACGACCATAGACACAAGATATTTTCGTAAAAAAAACGAATATTTAGACCTTTGACCTTTTGACTTTTTAGACTTTTGAGACAACTTCTAGAATGCTAAACTTACGAAATATCTTTATATATTATACCCCAGGCAACAAAAGAACATCGGAAAAGGTTAGTGTAATTGGTATGAACGTAAAGAAAATTGATTACCCACTGAGAAAAGCGTGTTTGGAGAAATTGACTTGGACTGTTTACCTTGCTTTTAAATCCCGTAAACGCTAATCAAATAAACGCTGTTAAATTTTTATTGATGTTTGGTTGTATTTTAAAATGTTGTTATCGAATATTTTCTGGTGATCCCGCGGACATATAAAAGCTGTCTACTGTCTAATTTACGAAGATATTATTTTAAAATTGAAGGGGTTTCTATAGATAGGTTACCCCTTTAAAACTTAATAATTTATTTTTGCGATTTCCGGTTTAACCGAAAGCAATTAAATTTTTTTTTTTAAGTAACACCCTATATTTATTTTTAGGTCATAGATCCGCCTTAAAATTCAGTTTACAACCATGTGTCAAGATGCGACATTTGCTTTTAAAATAGCCTCAAAAAAGCATTTAAGTAAATAAGCTTCAGTAGGCCTTGATGTCAGTCGATGGTAACTTAAAAAAAAAACTTCCAAAAATTCGCAGTGTTTTTTAAAAAAGTAAGTATGTACAGGCTTTTTTGTATAATTCCATTTTTTAAACTTTATTTTTATGATAGAAAAAAGTTATATGAAAGTTGCAGGATTTTTTATGAAGATTTTCATGGTGTAAGATAAAAAAAAAGATGATCGGAAAATTATCAATCACTATTAACTTCGTTATTTTAATGAACACTTATATGATTGAAAATTCAATTTGTAATTTCCTTTTCAAATATATATAACTTATTATTTCGGATAAACATTGAAGTTATTTGAATTTAAAATTGTTTTTGGGCCCTAGTTAGCCATGGATAAACCCAAAATTGAAATTCTGTCAAATATTTATATTTTTGTTTGGTTTCCAAGACGAACCATGGCTAACGCGACTTAATTTGCCAAACTTTGGGTTGTATCCATGGCTAACTATGGCTTATAAGAACAGATTTTAAATTCAAATAACTTGCAACTCGTTTATCCGAACATGGATAAGTTATATATATTTAAAAGAGGAAGATTAGCAGAATTTGAATTTTCAATCATATCAGGTGTTCCATTTAAAGTAACGAAGTTGATATATTTGTTAATTTTCCGATCATCATTTGTTTTTCTATCTTACACCATGAAAATCTTCATGCTTCCTGCAACTTTCATATAAACTATTTTTTTCTATCTATAAAAATAAATATTTTAAAGGGGTGCGCAATTATACGGGAAAACCCTGTACAGTACAGGGTCTTTGATTATATTTACGTGGCTTCTGAGGCCTTTATTTTTGAAGACAGAAAAAAAATTTTTATATAAAAATTGTAGGATTTTTCTCATATTATCTTTTGAAATAATCAGTAAAAAAATATCGCAATAAAAAAATGGAAAAATATAGGCAACATCAACTTTTTTAAATGAAACACCCTGTATATTATGAACTACAACGAAAGATCTTTTTTTTTATTTTAAATATATACACATTGATGATATTTGGATGAACCATTTTTGAGATATTTAAGGTTAAATTATTAATAAATTTGAAAATATCAAGAAAGGCATGGAAACAATAAAATTGTTATGTTGCTGAATTTGGTGAGGGTTTTTCTGGACCAATATTTTATTTTTGTATTAAACATTTCTCAATGAGAAAAATTTTGGTAAAAGAATTTTATTTAAAAACGGACCCTGCTGCATAAACCTGCTATTTCAACAGCTTAGGTCGGTCCGTATTTTTGTTCAGGAAGATTCGAACGGACATAAATTTATAAGAATTAAATTTGAAAATTTTAGTTAAATAAATTTTTATAATCTGTTTTATTAATTTTAGATGCCGATGCAAAATTAATATTTCAGGATTTTCAAAATTATTAAAAGTAGTTAGTGCTAATCCAATAGAAAAAGTATAATAATTATCCTGAAAAAAAAAGGGAATATCCAAAATTTGCTTTTATTTCGTGCTGCAGTCCTTTTCTTCAATTTAAAGTTTTTCGTTTAATAAACTTTCTTACTATTTTTTTTTAGTATCTATAGGGGGTACCCGTTTTAAGGATATAATAATAATATTCCCTTTTTGCACTGTCGTCACATTATTATTTTAAATAAAAAAGAGGGAAAAATAGCGATTTTTTGTTCTTCTGAATAGCCCATCGACAAAAGCAATACAAACTACTTTTAATAGTTAAAAGATAAATTTTAACTTTTTAAATATAATACGTCAAATGTATTAAAACATTTTTTTTGTTTTCATAGCATTCTTGATACCAATATGATTTTTTTTTTTTTATTTATATTTTAAGCTTAAATATCTCAAAATGGTTTATCCAAAATCATAAATTTAAAAAAAAAAAAAAAAAGATCTTTTATTGTAGCGCATAATATAAAAGGTGTTTCATTTAAAAAAGTAAAAATTGTCTATATTTTTTTTTTTTTTATTGATATTTTTTTACTGATAATTTTAAAAATAAAGGAAAAAAACCTACAATTTTTTATATAAAACTTTTTTTTCTGTCTTCAAAATAAAGGCTCCAGAAGCCACGTAAATATAATCAAAGACCCGCATTTTTATTTGTCCATTTCCTGAAATAATAATTTTTTTTGTTTTTTTATATACATCATCATAGTTCATGTTCTATAAAATTGTCTATTTTATAATTAATTTAGTTTACTTTTATATGCTATTATTATTTAAAAAACGCAGTTTTTTACATTTTCGGTCTTTTAAAACCGGACTCTTGAGGGTTAAAAGATTAACTTTGCGAAAAAAAAGAGTTAGAAACCAACAACATAGTAATTTTTAAGTCCCTTTACTGCGGACTTTAAATTAAACCGCTTTTAATAAACCGCATGCTATATATTGCTTTAAACCGCTTTACAATCCATACTGTGAAGTGCTTAATTACATAATATATATGTTAATTTAAATTTACCACTTTCAAAAGAATGTAATTTAGCACGTACTCTTCAATTTACATTTTATCTATATGAGCCATAATTATCTATACACTAAAGTTTAATTTGTGCAAAATTTTAGTTATGTGATATGTTTAATATATTAATTTCCCAGAAATATAAAATTTTATATGATCTTTTCTTAGGTCAAGGGTTTTAACCGGATCCTAGCAGCGCGTTATTGGGGATAAAACAAAAGTTAAATTTGCTTGATTTTCATTTTTTTTTTTAAAAGGAAGATCATAAATATTTTTTTAAAAAATTCATTGGTTTATTTAAACGTTAAAATAATATAATTTTTTTTTTTTTAATAATTTAAAATGGGGATTACAGGGTCTTTGATTATATTTACGGGGCTTCTGGAGCCTTTATTTAAAAAAAAAAATGTTTTATATAAAAGTTGTAGGTTTTTTCCATATTATCTTTTAAAAATTTTCATTAAAAAAATATCCTAAAAAAATGGAAAAATATAGGCAACTTCAATTTTTTAAATGGAACACCCCATATTTATGCGCCACAATAAACGATCTTTTTTTTCTGATTTCAAATTTAAAAGTGCCCAAAAATTTGGGGGGGAATGTATGGGGATCTTGGAAACCACGATAGATAGAAAATCTGAAAGGGGAAATTTTTTTCAATTATGTTAGTGCTAACCCGTTTCTCAGGTGTTATCTTTTCGGTTTTTTTAGAAATTTTGAAAAAACCAAAAAAATCATTTTCGAAAATCGGCCATATTTTTTTAAATGAAAATTTTTCAAATCTGAAAAAAATTTTTTTTAAAACAATTTTTTTTTTAGAATATGATCGAGTAGTCAATTTTTTTTTCTACGTTTCGGGTTTTTAAAATCATCATGAACTTTTTTTTTCATATGGACGCCATATTGTTTTTTTTCGCAAAAAAGTGTTTTTATTCTGATTTCAACAATGTATAAAATGTTATAATTTAAGAGTTTATAACCTCATTTATTTTAAAAAAAAAAATTTTCTTAGTTGGCCCTTTATTCCGGCGAACGTCATTTTTTTTTTAAACAATAAATACAAAATTGGAAAATAGATAAGCTAAACAGATATTTTACAGAAATGGGTTCGCAAACATAGCTATATTTTAATACCGTGTTACAACAAAAAAACACGTAACAAGTTAATTAAAAAGTGAAAACAAAAAAATAAAAGTGGCTAAAAATATTCCCTAAAATGAAGATGTAAAATAACTACCTAAAATTCAAAATGTTTCCATATTTCTTAACATATTAACGATATTTTTTTAAAAGTCCTAACTACCCTATGAATGGTTGACTTAGGTGTGTGGAATTCTCTATTAACATCCCTGGCTGAAGATGTTGGATTTTCTTTAAAATTTTTTTAACTGCAGCACCCCTTGTCAATTTTGTTCAACGTACTTTTAGGTCGTGGTTTTTTAAAATTCCGAATTTAAAAATTTTTAACCCAGTTTTTGAAAGTAGGTTAGTTTAGGATGCCCTTCGGGGAAAATTTCGAAATAGTTTCGCAACTATATTAACATTTTTATTGTTTTGGGGAAAAACGTTGCCAAAATATCAAGTTTTTTTTTAATAATTAAACCTTTCACAAAGTTAAAAAAAATTTTAAAACGTACCCGAGCTAACTTGATAATGATGCGATGACATTCGCCGGAGTAAAGGGGCCAACTGAGAAAATATTTGTTTTTTAAGTGGATGAGGTTATAAACTCCAAATATAGCATGTTATACATTGTTGAAATAAGAATAAAAAGCACTATTTGGCTAAAATTATATGGCAATATGAGAAAGTAAATTTATGATGATTCATCAACTTTACTTTTTCAAGGGCGCCAAATTTTTGGAACACGGTATTAAGTTATAGCTATGTTCGCGAAACCCCTTTTTGTAAAAAATCTGCCCTTATCTATTTTCCCAAATACTAATATTTTTTTTTTTCAAAAAAAAAAAGATTCCCGGAATAAAGGGGCCTCTGAGGAAATATTTGTTTTTTAAATAAATGAGGTTATAAACTTTTTAAATTTAACATATTATACATTGTTGAAATCAGAATAAAAAGCACTTTTTGGGGTTCGAAAAAAACCAAATGGCGTCCATATGAAAAAAAAAAAATTAGATGATTTAAAAACCCAAAAAATAGAAAATAAAAATTACTCTACCATACTCTACAAAAAAATTGCTTCGGAATTTTTACAGATTTAAAAAATTTCACTTATAAAAAAAAATGGCCGATTTTCGAAAATTTATTTTTTTAGGTTTTTTAAAATTTCTCAAAAACCTGAATAGATAAAACCATGTATACACGGGATTAGCTTACCAACATAATTGTCCAAAATTTTCCCCCCTTTAACCATTTTCTATCTATGGTGGTTTCCAAGATCCCCCATTCCCCCCCCAATTTGGGACACACTGTATATAATTAATGATATTTAATGAACCATCCTGGATCTATTTAAGCCTTAAATATAAATAAATTAAAAAAAAACATATTATATCAAGAAAACAAAAAACAATAAAATTTTTTAATAAATTTGACGTATTAAATTGTAAAGAAAAAATTTATCATTTTAACTATTAAAAGTAGTTTGTTTTTTCTTTTTGTCAATGCGTCTTTTTGGTAACAATAATAATGTGACGACGGGGAAAGGGAAATTATTATAATATCCTTAAAATCCTCTATAGATACTATTAAATAAAATAAGAAAGTTTATTGAACGAAAAAGTTTTTAAAGAAGAAAAGGATAGCACGACATGAAAACAAGGTTTTGGTATCCTCGTTTTTTCAGAATAATTATTATCTTTTTCTATTGGACTTGCATAAATATTTTTTAAAATTTTAAAAATCCGAAATATCAATCTCATCCATCTGAACTTAATAAAACAGATTATAAAATTTTTAACCTTTTAAAATTTTTTAAATTTTATGTCCGTTTAGAACCTTCCTGAACAAAACATGCAGGATCGACCTAAAAGGATTGGAAAAGCTAGGTTTATCAGCAGGATCCAAAGTTTTTAATAAAATTCTATTCACCGACAAGTCTTCCCCACTTTAGCAGGGGGGTTTAATCACAAAAAAAAAATTTATGGGTCCGAAAAACCTCACCAAATTCAGCAACATAACAATTCTATTGTTTCCTGGTTTCTTGATATAATATGAAACTTTTTTTAATTTATTAATAATTTAACCCAAAATATCTAAAAATGATTCATCCAAATATCATCAATGTATATATTTAAATCAAAAAAAAGATCTTTCGTTGTAGCGCATAATATACAGGGTTTTTTTTAAAAAAGTTGAAGTTGCCTATATTTTTCCATTTTTTTATTGCGATATTTTTTACTGATTTTCAAAAGATAATATGAAAAAAAACCCACAATTTTTGTAAAACATTTTTTTTGTCTTTAAAAACAAAGGCCCCAGAAGCCCATAAATATAAAAAAGACCTTGTACAGGGTGGCGCCTTTTCGTTGACCTTACAGGGGGCAGCAAAACTAAAAGAGATAGAACAAATCGATTGTGCAATCTCGATTTCGATTTTGAAACAAATTCAATTTAAACTAAATCATGGATAACTTGATTCGTTTTTAGATACAGAGTGTTTTTAAATTTTGTAATTTGGCCAGGCACTTGTAACTCGCTTGGTATTAGAGATACAGGGTGGCCGGCCATATTTTGACCCATTTTAATCGAGAATAACTTTGGAACAAATAAAGGTATCAAAATGCGGTTTTTGCAGATGCACTTATATTTCTTTAAAGTTTATTCTCGTATCCTCACGATTTTATTGTGACATTCCATTAGCAAAAACAAAATGGCCGATTTTCCATTATAGGACAACTATGTTATTTTAAATGGAACACCCTGTTTTGTTTCTATATTTTCAAAATTTAATCTTTCCCCCCTTTTAAAAAAAGTAACACAAGCTATGGTTATCTCAAAAAACAACGTATTTATTGACCTTCGAAAAATTGACTGCATGTCGACCAACAATATTATTTAACAATTAAAATTTGCTTCATATGTTACAAAAAAAAAAAAGGTCGCCATAGGTTTAGGTTATTCACAAAATAATAGTTACAATAAGGTTACATTACTTTTTAAAAAAATACTGTAAATGTTGAAAATGCCTTTCCCCCGACTTGACGCACATTTTAAAATTTGAAAAAAACTTTTTAAAAATATTGACTAAAAATTCTTCAGGAATATTTTCTATTATGTTTCGGATATTAATTTTTAAATTTCTCTAAATTTTGGGGAGGTGGACTATAACACCCCCTTTCACATATCCCCACAGAAAAAATCTGGAACAGTAAAACTGGTGAACGAGGTGGCCAGGAAATAGGGCCTCCTCTTCCAATCCACCGGGTTTTCCCAAAAAAGTTGGTCAGTGAATCCTTGGTAATGTTAGCATAATGTGGTGTAGCCTCATCTTGTTGAAAATAGACGAAATTAAAGATTTTCTTCTTGAATTGGGGATAACAAAATATTTCCAGCATATCAACGTAAGTCCAAGAGTTACAGTTGGTTCATGAAAAAAATGGCCCATAAATTTTTTTCTTTGACATACCACACCAGACTGTGACTTTTGGCAAATCTCTAACATGTTCGTTATATTGTCGAGGATTTTCTGTTGCCCAAAACCCAGTTATGTTTTTTACTTTTCCATTGAGGGAAATGTGGTTTGTCTGATTTATTAGTCTATCCAAAAAAGTATATTGTTCCTTACTAAATTC
>JAHBCN010021920.1:0-13712 GCA_019359885.1 Listronotus oregonensis | reverse complement strand
TCATTTGTATTCAGAAAAGTGGTTTGTTTCTTTCGGATAGTGTGCATATATCTGAATCAGGACGATTTTTAAAAAAGAACTTTTTTCCCAAAGGGTTTAATTTGACATTTTTTAGCTATCCCTACATAGAATTCGAAATGGTACGTAACTTTTATCCACTTATTGATACTTTTTGGGGGTGTTTTTTTTAAGTCATTGCGCGTTTTAAAAAAATTTTAAAAAGATATGTTTTTAAAACCCCCAAAAATTTCCCCCAACAACCGCTATTAAAGGTGGGGAATATGGCTATCAGCGTTACATTTACCATAAAAATTATAATGTGGTAAAAAATTTATCGACATTTTCTGTTTAAGTTAAAAAAAAGGAAAGAATTTAAATCCCCAAAAAAATGAAACCCGATTTAAAAATTTTTTTTAAAAATTTTTGGGGGATATTTTCCGATTGATTGAACAGTTAAAAAAAAAAAATCCCCCTAGTGCCTTCATTTCATGTATTTCAAATTACTATAGAAAAACCCCAAATCTGTTTAAAAAAATTGGTGAAAAATTAAAAATTTTGTACAAAAAATTTTGGGAAAAAAAATTTTCCAAATTTTTAAAAATAAAACTTATTTTTAGGCACTACAAAATAAAAGAACTACTTGTAAAATTTTTTGGTTTCCCAGTTACAAGTTGTGATGTAAAAAATTTTTTAGCTTAAGTTTTTTTAAATTAAAAAAAAACCCCAAATTTTACGAAACCAACTTTGAAAAGACGTTATTCGTAATGCAAAAAAATTTTTAAAAATTCCTTTTTTTTTCACTTTTTTTTTAAATTTTTTTATAAATAATATCCTTAACCCCACGCCAATAAATTTTTCAGAAATAAAAAAGTGGGGGGGAAAAAGCTCGTTCCGAAACCCGGGGCCCCCAGTGATTGGGTTTTTTACGAGTTTTTCGAGCAGTTATCGGTACCGCGTTTTCTGTAAAAAAAAACTAAAATTTTCGCGTACTGTTATAAGGGTTTTATTTGTTTTTTTTGATTAATATTCATATTAGAGAGGGGTATTATCGATAATTTATTAAATTTTAAAAAAAGGTTTTTAAAGTACCCCAAAAGAAAAAAATTTTAAAATTTAAAAAAATTTGGAGTCCTTTACCAGATTTTTCCCCTCAAAAAAAAGGGTCAAGTCGTGGAAAACAGTACAAAAGACAATTTAATCGTGAAGTGTACTCAAGAAACGATTGGATTTTTGGATGCAAAAAAAAAAAACTTTTTCGTTTTCCTTGTGTACTTTTTGGGGGGAGATAAATCGTGGACCCAAATTGGGGTGACAGATTTAAATCATTTGAGTAAAAAAAAAAAAACATGAAACGTGCCGACACCATTTACATAATGTAATGGAATTTGCTTTATTAGGCACCGAAAAAAAAAAGGGAACAACTAGATTCTGTTTTCTGGGTAAATATTAAAAAAATTTTAAAGAAGAGGTGACAAAAAATCGGTATTTTTTTTCAAAAAATTTTTGATTGCGTTAAATTTTGTGGAATATTTGAATTGGCATTTTGAGGACAGACGAGACGGGGGGTCTCAGAAAATCCGGGAAATTTTTTTGGGGCCCTTTTTTTAATTTTTGTGAAAAAGCTTGACAAAATTTTTGGGGGAACATTTAGAAAAGTCGACAGTGTTTAAAGGGATTTAAAAAAAAATTCAAAATGACATTTTGGACTGTATTTTAGAAGTATGAAAGGGGAAAATTTTTTGGGAAAAAATTCGTCAATCTCCAAATCTGGCAATAATTGTAGACAAACAACTGATGTGTCCGCAAAGACGCAGTTAGTAGTAAATTTTTGGTATTCACGAAATGGCGAACCATAGAACGTTTCTGGACCTATCTAAACCCTATTGGTGTTAATGCAGAGTCCCTCACGCAAGATATTTTACAAGTTTTGAATGTAATATTACCAGACACAAAATCAACCAATAAACTAATTGCTCAAAGCTACGATGGCGCAGCCGTAATGAGTGGAAGGCATACTGGAGTCCAGGCAAGGATTAAGGAGAAATTTCCATATGCCCATTTTGTGCACTGCTATGCGCATCAATTGAATTTAATAATGTCCAAAGCTGCTTCACAAAATTCAAAGTAAGACTTTTTTTGGTAATTTGCAAGAAATACCAGCATTTTTTAGAAATTCGCCACAACGTGTAGATGTACTGACCAAACTAGTTCAAAGAAGAATTCCCCATGGTGCGCCAACTCGGTGGAATTTTAACATCCGCACTGTTAATATTGTTTTTGAACATAGGGAATCTTTAATAGAATGTATGGAGAACATAGAAGACTCTTTTACTAATCAAACTGTTTGTAGTGCCGCGTCATCTATCAGAAGAATGCTCTTAGATAAAATTTTTTTTCCATCGTGTCATGCCTCATGTAGATGTTCTTTTTAACGAGCTACAAAAAATACAAACAGACCCTGTAGAAATAAACAAAAAAATTGAGACTTTTGAGCAGAATGTGATGTCACTAAGAAACTCAGTACCTGAAGTCGTTAGCCAAGCTTCTTCATTATCCACCGAGCCCTTATCTAAAATTCGTAGAAATGACAGTAAATTGGATCATCGTATTGCCGCTATAATGCGATGTAATTTTGAACTGTGCGAAAGATCGATTTGCATTTAAAAATCATTTATCTGCGGCTACTTTATTTTATTCTAATAAATTTGGGGAATTTTGTGATAATTTTCCCGAGGAAATTTTAAATTTAACATGTTCTGCTTATCCAGACATAGATAAAGAACGTTTAAAAACTGAATTATCAGTAATTTATTCCAGAACAGACTGTAGATCTATAAAAGGAGCAGTACCGTTTTTAAAATTTTTAATAGAAAATAATTTATCAGGGGCATTTCAAGAAACCAAAAGAATATTAGAAATTCTTATAACAATTCCAATGACGACTGCAGAGGCTGAAAGATCATTTTCTACTTTAAAACGAATCAAGAATTTTTACGTAATTCTATGACTCAGGATCGTCTAGTGGCTCTATCAATGCTATCAATTGAAAAGGAAATGATTCGTGAAATTTCAAATTTCAATGAGAAGGTTACAGACAAGTTTTCTTCCAAAAAGGACAGAAGAATCAACTTAATTTATAAAAAATAAGCCTTTAGTCTTCGGAGACATTCTTTGTGACATTTACTTGTATAAACTGTTTTTCACTTGCTTCTCAAATCTGTGTAAGTTTATATTTATGTTATTTTTAATTCTGGTTTGTTAAATGTATATTACTAATCGTTTGCTGCTGTGCAGAACCTCTATATTTGTAACTCACGAGCCGCCACTGGTGCATAGTATTTTTAACTCCTAATACAATTGTGTGCAATTAGCATCGGTCAAAAAACATCCCAAACTTAACATTACCTTTATTTGTTGGCATAATCCCACCTTAAACTAACATAACCTATAATACTTTTTAATATCCTTACATCAAATTTTCCTCCACTAATAGCTTTTTGACTAGAAAGATCGCCCTTATCGGACTTGAATAGTAAAAGATAATTCTCTGCGTCAAGAGCTTTTTCGATGTTATGTGTGTCACCGTCGGAATTTTTTTCCTTAAGGTCTATCGAATTATTTTGATGGGTTAATAGTTTGCCGTTGTATATGACAGAGCTTTTTCTTAAATATTCTTCAGAGTGCTACAACAAATATAAAATTAGTGTAGTTATTTCCGTTGATCATAATAAACTTGTAGGTTTTTCAAAAAATATATAATATATTACTTAATTTCAATTTCCCTTTATGAGTTATTAAAGAACGGTCACAATTTGATTTACCTCATTCTCGGGATCGCTTGAGGACTTTTCGACAGCCTCTTTTTCTGAGTCGCTACTTTCTGAAATAAACTTCTCTCTTGGGTACGGCTTATTTCTGTAAATATTAGACAAAATATTAAAAACGCATTTCACAAATATTGTATCTCAATTTTATTGGGTACTGCTCACAAAACACAAAAGAAAAAACTTACTTAAAGTAAAATACTCACTACTTTTGGTAATTTAGGAATTATACTGCATTATTTATAAATGGTCATTATTTTAAGTAACATACTGAGTAGTTATAAAAAAAGCTCTTGTATTAAAAATCCCAAAATTCTTAAAAGTACTGTAGTACCTATTGATTGATTGATTGATTGATTGATTTACTTTATCAATCAATCAATCAATCACTGTAGTACCTAAGTATTAAATCTACTTAAACACAAAAATTAATTTAAATACCTTCGATAGTTTAAGTACTTTTTGTCAAAAAAAAATGCAAAAGGCGCGGCATAGTGCCAGCACGCAAAGTACCTAATAAGAAGAACAGGATTAACAATATCGCATAAATTGATTCGGTTGATTTTTTTTTAAATAATTTTTCATTTAAATAATAATCAATTTCCCTATGGGTGACGCTTCTTGCCAAAATTCCCTGCATAAATTTACAGTTGGCAGTACAAAAAATGATTTTTCCTACGAGCGTGCGGAAAAAGTCCATTTTTCGCACGCATTTGAGTGCGCAAGTTGCGCACACAAATGCGTGCAAAATACAAAAAAAACATTTTATTAATTACCCTGTATAATAATAATAAATGATTATGACAAGTCAAGCAACAATATGTAATCTTGGTGATTTTAACACATGTCAGATTTTTTCTTCGTTTCCATATGAACAAGCAATTGCACAAATGAATTTCAATACAAACAAGCATTTTTAATGAAAAGGCGTCATAGTATCTTTTTTTAATTAAATAAAAATCCGACAAAAATAATTATTTAAAATGAGTAGTTCCGATGAGGAGCTACCAGATTCTATCCTGGATGCAGCAAATACCGTAAGTTTGAATTTATTATCAGCAATCTCTGAAAAATATGAGAATCAATATAGTCATTTTGAAACTGGTGCTCCAGCAAGGGACAAAAGATAAAGAAGAAGGTTCTTGGCTATTTTGGGATTTGCAAACATATAAACCTAATACTTTATGAGTAATTCATGTTAAATGTGCTAACATCACTACTTAAACACCAAAACGTGGGATACCGGCCAAAAAAATCAAAAACTTTCAGCAAAGAAGTTTCAAGATTCATAAAAGAAGCACCTGATAATATTTACCTTCTAATTAAAGTTGCTACAATTTTTGTATTAGCCGGTGCTTGTAGGAGAGATGAACTTACAAAAATAATGATTGATGACATACAGGATAATGAAAATTTGATAGTGGTGAAAATTCCTGACAGTAAAAATAACACTTCCAGAATCTTTGTAGTGTCCGATGAAACAAATAACGGACTTTATCTGCAATTATTGTACCGTAAATATGCAAATTTGCGAAAACCACATACCCCACACATACGTTTTTTTGTCCAGTATAAACAAGGAGCATGCAGTACGCAATGTGTGGAAATAAATTCAATAGGTAAAATGTCTTCAGAAATTGCTGCATACCTAAAATTAAAAAATCCAGAAGAGTACACTGGACATAGTTTTCGTCGATCCTCTGCGACTATGTTAGCGGATTCTGGAGAAGGAATTACCAATGTCAAGCGACTTGGGGGCTGGAAATCAACGGCTGTAGCTGAGAGCTACATTGATGAATCCACAAATCAGAAACATGAACAACTCCCCTCCTGAGCTAAGTCAACCATCATCAAGCCGTACAATAAGCGCTTCCATAAGCCACCCGCTAAATGAAATTACAGGTTCTGCAATCTTTAGGTAGTAGTTATTTAAAAATAACGTCCGTGGTGGCACTACCGCGTTGTCTAAAAGGTGCTGTGAAATGCAACATTTGCATGTTTCAGTGCTTGGACAACGTTGACGGAACAACTGGGAAGAAATGGGTTAAACACCGGAAAACCCGGCACTCACGGTACTTTGGTACTTAGGTTTATATATGTATATATAATCCGTAGGATATAATATACATATATAATAATCCTTCGTGAGCTGTCAGAAAGATTAAAAAAAAAAAAATAATTTACAATATGCTAATAACTGTTCTTTTGTTGTAAATGTTATCAATAAATAATTCCCATTTATAAATATGTTGTAGTAGTTCTTTCAGATTAAACATAATTTAAAAAATAATCATTGCTTTAATATTGGTATTATCTGACGCTCGTAGGAAAAATTTTGTTCCTAAAGCTTGCGCAAAGTAACTTTTCCGCACTTGACTGCTTGCCCCGGCAGTCGCGTGCGTAAAAGTATCACTTTGTGCACTTGTTAGGAAAATAACTAATTATTCAAATGTGCATGGATAGGAAGTCTCACTCGCGTCCTCGAAAGAAACCCAACAGTTTGCTGATAAGTAATGATTCATGCTCTACGGGTGAAACCCTGTAAGTAGGGATCGGCCTTAAGAGTATGGAGGGTAAAGGTAAGGAGAACCATCTCTCATGGCTGTTTGGCTCAAAAAGTGACCCAGAATAGCATTATATCATGATGCGCTGGTGGAGTGATGGGTATGGTGTGAACTTGATTGCAATATACATATAAAGTGAAATTTAAAAACGGTTCTCTGGAACACAACGCCATCTTAATTTGCTGCAATTTAGGGGCCATTTTTGTAATAAAGAGATGGTCCTCCCTATTTTTAGGCTCCATGCTTATGACTTCTATGTTCTATAACAATACGGCTACACATTATGGAACAGCAGCTTCAAAAATTAGTGTTGTTAGGCAACCAAAGTTTTATTTTAGCATTTGTGTTTACCTGTATTTTGTTTCATAGTAGCTATAGAGTATAGAAGTTTTGCTGCATGTGACTATAAATACTATAATAAAGTACATTTATAGTTTTTATTTTGTATTTGCTTACAAAAGTTTTTTTTTTAATTAATTAAGTATTTCTTGACGAAAATTCATTTAGGTTGCAAAATATTTAATTTCTTGGCTATCACCATGTGCCTATAAACCTAAACCACATTATATTATTTGACAATTTAAATGTTTAAATTACTCCAAGAACTAATCTCAACACTTGCTCATTCTTTTTACTGCAAAATTTTTGATTTAAGTAAAATACTTACAACTTTTATTATTTTTTCAATGGAACTTTCTACAAGTAGATTTTAAAAATCAAATACTTAATATTTATTTTTTTAAATACATTTTCTGACTACTTATTACAGCTGACTCACAAAGCATAAAATGTGCACACAAGCCTTCTTTTTTCTGTCAAGATAAAATTGTAATTAAAATGTTGGTGACCAAAATTTGTCCTTTAAATAAGATTTATTTTAATGTTATTAGAGAAACTATCATCTATAGATCAAATCTTGCCTGTAATATTTCTGATTACTTGTAAATGTTTTATCTGGACAAACAAAACAGATAAAAAATAACTTAGTATTGCTTGACACTATAATTTTTACTCTCCCAAAAAAATAAGAGTAATAATAGGCAATGATAAAAAAATAATTTATTGGTAAAAAAACAATAATATTTAACTTAAACTCAACCTATTTCTAAGTACTGGTAACAAAAGTATAAATAATGTAAATTGTAAACTAGGTTTATTACAGCTTATTAGAAGTTGAACAAATATTAAACTATAAACAAAAAAAGGTATTTTAAATAATTTTTCAAACACACATTATGAATCTGTTTATACATGAAACATTTTAAATGGTACAATATAAAGACAATTATTCACTTTGCATATTACATTTTTTATTTAGTGATTCTAGCTTTTCTTTGCTGCTCCATTTGACATGCATGTTGCCAACACTTTGCATCTAGAGTATTCTTGCCCTCTGAAAGGCAGACTAACCTTGCCAAAACCAACAAACTATGCAGGTCATCTGCTGTAACATTACTATTCTGCCTCATATTAACAAATTCTTGTTGTACTAAATCCTGCACTTGATCAGAAATCTCATACTGTATCAGTTGTGCTTTGGTTAAGTATCTTCTTATTTCTTTTAGTAATTCTGGCTTTAAAAAGTGATTTGCAGCATTTACTATTTCGCTAAATGTATTTAGGCACACCTCATCCGGTTTCAAGGGAATATGAATGTCTGATGGAAGCATGCTCTTGCCCTCAGAGAAGGTTAAAAATCGAATGTCACATTCATATTCTATAGGATAGTAATTGAAGTCATAAGTCACTTTTTGGTTTTTAATAGCATTGGCCAGTGATTTAACTCCTTGTACCCCTGCAGCTTCCAGTTTTCCTTCCTGCAATTTGGTTTCATCTAAAACCAGCAGTGTATTTTGGCTTAATTGTAAAATACCACTAGTCAGACGATTGCATTCATAATCCTTTTTAGGAGTGAAAGCCAAAGTATTCATATTTTCTAAAGATAATGGTAAGTAATGACTCTTGGTCATAAGCAACTCTAAAAATTTATACACTTCAGCAACATAGTCAATATTTTCCAGTTTTGGAACATTGCAGATATTAAGTGAAAACTTTCCCAAAGCCATAAAGTCTCTACGCATGTAAACTTCAGAAATGAGATGACAAATAAGGTATTCTGCAGCCAATGCATCCCCCAAAAGCAGCTGTGTAAGTACTATTAAAAGTTCTTTTTTAATGGTATCCAATTTACATGAATTTTTATCCAAGGAGCTGTCAATTAAAGGATTATTGTGCTGCATATGTTTAAAATGAACTACATGTATCCTTGGCACTAAGCTACCAGGTGGATGATGAGTTTGTAGTTCCATTTGATTCTCTAATTCATCATCACTAAATATAGCCTCCATGACAGGATTTACACTAAGAAAACCGACAAATTCACAAGTATCATTAAGTTTCAATTTCTCACAGTCTTTATATACCCTTATATGGCACACTTTTGACTTATCATCACCCAAAGGGTGATTTAAGATATGCTCTGGAGAAACTGTTGGCGCTTTTTTGGGTTCTACTGTTGTTTGGGGATCGTTGGAGGGTTTTTTTGTAACACTTTCAGTTCTTACATTAGAGGAACTGTCCTCGGTATCCATAAGTTCATCATGACTTCTTTTTTTTTGACTGGTGGTTGCATGAGGTTCTTCCACCTGGGCTGATACCCTATATTTTTCAAATTCATACTGCTCCACCCATGCATTAATGCCAGGAACAGACATAGCCACATAACTTTGTCTTTCACTTGGAATATTTGTAGAGCTATCAACATTGATTTTCTCGTCTTTATTCGACAATACCGCATCGCAATATTTACCATTTCTCAGAGTTGTCACCTTTGTCAATTCATTGGTAACTTCGAACTTTTCCATGTAATACTCTGGACCATACATATCTTGAATCATGCCTCGAAAACGAACCAAACTTCCATCCTTAAAATTGTGAAGTTCATTGCTATTTATTAAGGGAATTTTGTCCCATGTTTCATCGTTTAATAGGCAATTTAAATATTCTTCCTCATTTAAAACCCATTCTTTTGCGTATATATTTAAAATATCCATGATTTTGTAAAAAAAAAACAATTAAAACTTCCGTGTATACAGCAAAACAAAAAGTAAGGTTAATTTTTGTGGCGGTAAAATTAAATGACATGGACAGTTACGTACACAGAGTTGCCAACTCGAGGGTGATATTACCTTCGAGCATATACTAGAGGCAACCTTGCCCCTCGGAAGTGCGAACAAGCGTGCAAGAGAGAACAAGAGGAATAGGTCTATAATCTTTCTCTCGCTCGCACGCTTGAGTAAAATATTACTTATTGGACTACGCAGATTTTGATAATTTTTTGCAAGGGGTTTTTTGGAGCGCTGATCACAAACCAATTTTGTTTCGGCAACCTCTGGTTTTGATTTGAAGCAATGAGGATTCCAAGTGGACTAACCTTAAAATGGGCAATACTTCTTAATATTCCTTCTTAAAATTAATTACTATTATATTAGATGGAAACATACACATTTGTATAAATGCTTGCATAAACTAAAATGTCGAAAAGAAAAACATGGAGTCATTTGAGGCGTCTAATCTCTCTCTCGCTTTGCGCGCTGAATTGTCGGCGGGGTATATAAATTTCTTCGCCCACCAATCAGCACGTGGAGCGAGAAAGAAAAGGATTATTAGACTTAATGACGCTATTCGTATGTCCAAGCAGCACGATTGCCTCTAGGCTCGAAGATTGTAGGCAAAGAGATTGGGCCTAAGATTTGTTCCTAGAGAAACTACAAACATATCAGCGCCAATCAGGTATTATCATTTAGGCAGGTGACCGGTTTCCAACTGGTTTGTAAAATCTGATTGGCGCTGACTAATTTGTGATTTCTCTGGAAACAAACCAAGGGTAATAAACTTAACAAGGAGTGCTCGATCCCATTTAAGCCCACATACACCAATTTAAATGTCAATTCGGTATTTGTGACGTAATCCGTTTGCCTTTTTGTTTTGTTTACAAGTAGTATAAAGTCTTAATTTTTAAAATATTATACATCACAGTTCTAAAAGTAAGTACATATTCAAAATAGTTTTTAAAAGTTGAATATTTAACAAAAATTAATAAAATAAATCTACCTTCTGGGCAAAATGGGCAAACTGGTGACGTCCAAACATAACCTATATCTGCGGACAAATAGTAATAATCGAGCACTCCTTGTTAAGTTTACCACCCTTGGGAACAAACCTCTAGATTAGAAGCACGAACGTACCACACCTGGAGGCAGCTTTGCCGGTCGACCGTGCGAAAGAGAAAGTGGCCAATAAGTTTACAACCTGCCTTTTTTTTTTTTGTTTTGCTTTGCGTGCTGATTGGTCGGCGAGGAGGCGCCTTAAAAACTAATTAAGACAATTTCGTTTAAAATACATTTTATTAAATATTTCACATTACATAATTTAAATGTTGGATAGCTTTGTTAAAAATATACCACAAATTAAACGAATAGTATGTAAAATTTCTTAAACACAGAAGTAACTTAAGCACTAGACAACATATTAAAAAAATTTTAATCCTAAGATGAATCACAAATTATACACATCACTTTTTATTTTTACGACAAGCCTACATGACCTACATTTCAAAACTAGATAAATTAAAATTTAAAAGTTCATTTCTTGCCTGAAAATAGGCTGTATCTGTCAAATCACACGGATCAGGCACAAAAGGTGGTGTCATACTTAGAAGATTGGACCAGTCAATATTTTTAAATGCATTCATTTTCATCAGTTCAGTAGCTTCTGGTCTTTGGTCAGGGTCATGTGTTAATAGAGCCTCAATTGCTTCAACTACACCACTAGAGAGAGCCTCATCCCCAGTAGGCCACTCTATGTTACGTTCTAAGATGTTTTTAAACACTTGTTGAGGAGTCTCATCATTAAAAGGGGGTATCCCAGTCACAAATTCATATAAGCATACTCCCAATGCCCACCAGTCGACCGCATGGTTGTGCCCTCTCCGAAGAAGTAATTCAGGAGCCAAATAGTCTGGTGTACCCAAGATTCTTTGATCTGAGCTCCACTGACCTCTTTTAACAGATTTAGGAGTTCTGTAAGGTGTCCTAGGAGATTTGGGTGTTGCATTTTCACTTGTTATGGGACTTACTTGATTAGTGGGGTCATTAGGCTTTTTTGATTGGTCAGGAGTCAATTTTGGGATTTCAAAACGAGTCGTTTTCGATTTTGCGTTTTTTTGTGTTGATACTGGGGTGGAAAAGGTCACTCCTGAAAGAAAAATGTTTAATTAATAGCTATTTATTTCCAATTTAATTAAAAACATTTTGTATATAAAACATTACAAAGACACTTACCTTTAGGAGGACTAACAGAGTCAAGCCTCAGTATTTCTATCTCTCCTGTTAATCCAGTCTTAACATATCGTTTTCGAGAATTATTTGGACTAGGACTTCTATATTTTCTTTTTCTTTCAGTCTCCCTTCCTTTATAATACAGCCCTATACGACTTGGCATCTTTCGGCTAATAGGGGATGATACGCTAGTGTTTATGTGCTCACTGTTTTGGTTTTGGTAGCTACTACTATTGTTGTCTGTTTGAATGGATGTTTGCACACTAGATGGACATGTGTGATATGATGAATTTTCTGTATTGTCCTTAAAATTTAAAGGTGTATGACTCTCTGCAGACAAAAAGTTAATTCCGGAAAATCCTGTGTGGCTTTTCAGTTTAGTATCAACCGATTTATTGGAGTCAACAGTGTCCTTTTCCAGGGTAGAAGTATTACTTTCTTTTAAAACAGACAGTTCATCGGAATGATTAAAAAAAGAACTGTTATTTGCATTATTTGAGATAAATTTTGAGTTTCCAGATCCAAAACTAAGGTGAGAAGTTAAACTGAGTAATTGTCCAGGGGTACGAGTACACAAATTCGGCGTACAGTTTTCAAAATCTGTGATTTCAAGATCTCGATGAATATGAACTTTGGATAGGCCAAAATCTGTAAGCTTCACATGTCCTTCTTTTGACAGTAGCATGTTGTCAGGCTTAATGTCTCTGTGAATAATGCTGTGTTTATGCAAATATTGTAAAGCTAAACATACTTCTGCTATGTAAAATGTTGCCATGGGTTCATCAAAGAATCCATATACACTGAGAAGTGATTTTAAGTCACCACCGACCATATACTCCATGACAAGATAAATGGATGAAGCAGTTTGAAGAGAGTAATACAATTGTACACAAAACGGACTTTTGGTAAGTGCCAAGGCATTTCTTTCATTAACAACTTGAGTAACCATATTTTTATTAATCATTTCAGTTTTCTTCATGACTTTGATAGCATACATAACTTCCATGTTATTTTTTTTGGCTCCAAGGAACACTTTACCGAAGGCACCACGGCTAATTGGTTTTATAATGCAGAAATCGTGTATGTCTGGTAGTTTGCATGAAGTATTTACAAAAATTTCTGTCTTTTTAGGGTCCTCATGTAGATGATTCATTTTTTCTTTAAAACCTGTACCTAAAGATATAATCTCACTCTTCACGCATTTTCCGTTGAATTTCGATGGTTTTATTAAAGAAAAACTTATAAAATTTTAGCAAAACCGTTTTTAACTATTGAATTCAAATTTATTATGCGAGGTTACGTTTCATTTGACAGCTGTCATCTTAAACATTTCCTACATTTGTTTAAAAAATATATTTTTATTTAGACTGTGAATAAAATTCAAAATAAAGAATATGCCAAAATACATTCTAGATAGGCCTACTTCAGGTGTAAAGATTTTAGGAATTAACCTCATAGGTCAACCTTACCTTGCGAATGCTCTCGTAAAGATACAAACAGTTTCTTCACTTTCTTCTTGCTTCCTTAACTTAATTACTGCTAATACATCGCGCTGAACTTCAAACATTATCACACAGCCTCAACATTGATTATATTTTCGGGGTCGGAAAATGGAAAACATCCCGTCAAAACAATCGAGGCTGTTTTTTTAAAAATATTTTTATGTTGGTAGCGGTAATACCAACCGCAAAATCCTAATATGGCAATAATATTAGGTTTTGGCCAAGTAAAGTCAAATGTAGAATCAGCAGGTTCTTTTTTGTTATGACCGTTTGCACCAACTATTTTTAGGAACTCTTAAGCATGAGGTAATTATTAAAATGACCAAACAAGCAATGTGATTGGCTACATTGGAGATTTAAGGAGTACTTAACCACAGTATAGAAAAGTAATTATAACTTTTGTATACTGTGACTTAACGCTAAGAGTTCCTTGTTAAAAGGGCCACTAAACGATAACAAAAGGGAAGTTATTGCAGACCTCCT
>JAHBCN010021919.1:0-13732 GCA_019359885.1 Listronotus oregonensis | reverse complement strand
ATATGTCATTTTAATTGTAAATGACCAGTTTTTATTTTAAAAGTAACTGAAATTCAAAGTAAAATTATATGTTATTTTAAACTGAAGAACAAAGAAGTTAAACCAAAATCATGAAAGTCTTAGCTTTAGACTGTATTTTTAAAGTGAAAATATATTCTGAGGATATGAAATAGTTTTATTAATCATTTTGAAATATTTCTTTTAAGGTGGCTTTCTTTAAATAAGAATCGGTAATCTCAATTTAAATAAATATAAATAAAAATATCTAAATACTCTATTTGATAATATGTTTTTTTCTGTGCATTTGAATTCAGCGACTCAAATAACGGGCGCCTAGTTTCTCTCCTCCCCCGCGTGAATTTTGGGAAAGTCCCACGGAGATGACGTTCATCGACGTTCCTGAGCTCCAGGTCGGCTGTGGGTCAATTTGAACATCATAATCGTGATTAGCGACCCCGAAAACCTTCAAGAACCGGATTTGGACTAGTTCTGACTTATATTTACAAAGTTATTAAATCTTCCAAAAGCCGTCTCAAATAAATGCATTTATTAAATGCATTTTTGGCTGCAGCAATGCAATTTGCGGTTTGTATAGGTCACAAAGTAGGTACATTTTTTACAAAATTTTTTTGAAGTGAATGCAAAAAACCGCATTCCGATCCGTCTTAGTGCAAAAAATTCCGAACTTTTGGCATTTTCAGTGCTTCATTGCTTCGACTACACAGAAAAAAACATATTATCAAATAGAGTATTTAGATATTTTTATTTATATTTATTTATATTGAGATTACCGATTCTTATTTAAAGAAAGTCACTTAAAAAAATATTTCAAAATGATTAATAAAATTATTTCATATCCTCAGAATATATTTTCACTTTAAAAATAGAGTCTAAAGCTAAGAATCTCATAATTTTGGTTTGAACTTCTTTGTTCTTCAGTTTAAAATTACATATAATTTGAATTTCAGTTACTTTTAAAATAAAAACTGGTCATTTACAATTAAAATGACATATCATTTAAAGAACGCGTCCTGTATATTCAATTTGAAACATTTGGATTGCTCAATTTGAGAATATATTTGCAATATAATCTAAATATAAAATTTTTGAAATTCGATTAAATATTATTATTTTTATTGTATAAGATAATTAATTCTTGAATACTTGTAAATTTATTTCTATTCAAAATGTAGGCAACTGCACTTTTATAAAAAAAATAACATAGTTGAGCTTCGTTAAGTTTCGTACACCCATCAGTTGTAAGTATTAAGTAAATAATCGTATTAAAATTAAAAATTTAAAAATAAAATATCACATTTTTTATAGGTCGCCATTTTAAAACGGGTATAGATGAGAGTTTCATGTTTTGGGGTTATAAAAGGTGATGCATTCGACTTGGCTACACTGTTTGCTGTTGGAAGTATAGATAGTTAGATAGGAAACTCACCATGAGTGACAGAGATGGGCTGTGACTGAGATGTCAAAAATATAAATATATCTGTCATTTATTTCACGCTATTCACCCCACCTGTTTGAGATGGGGCGTTTAAACTGACACTAATAACAGGTGCATGTTTTTTTTTCAGGAAGCGGAGCATCGTGAATGTAGTATGTCAACGGCTACCCAGATAAATACGAACACATCTTTACGAACGCCTAGTCATATCTCCGATGATCAAATTTTTAATCAAGCCATAAACTCACCTATTATCATTGTCCAAAATCCTTCATCAGCTAATGAGAATAATATACTTATCGAGGATCAAATTTTAAGCTTTTTAAATCCTAAATATGATGATTTTGATCTGAAAACCCTACTTCAGACGTCCCCCTTAGGAAAAAGCATCTTGCGATTTTACTATACTTATAACAAATTAGACAATACTAGACGTAATCGTCTAGTATCAATAATGATTAAACATCTGTACACGCATATCGTAAAAAAGTAAGTTTTTAAGGAAAACCTGTTATTACGTAGAGCATTTTAAAAGAATTTATAATTGGAATGTTGTAAATTATTTTATTGGTAATCCTGTGTAGTTTTTTTGGAAATACACTTATACACGTCAATTTTTAATTTTTCTTTTTTACATATTTCGATAGTTATTTTATTTTTTTAAAACACTGTATATTAATAATATCACTCCATTTTTATCCCTTTATGGTTTATTATATTAGTTTTTGCTTTTAGCCGCCTCTCACAAGAGGAATATAATACATTAGGAGCTAAAATTATAACATTATTTCCCACAGAAACCTTAGGACTATATTATTGCCCTCCAATCAAAAAGCAGATAATCCATTGCAAAAATCAGTTATGGCAAAGGGAAAATTAGTTAACCAAGTGAGAAACATCTTATTTTGATCGGGAGATACCAGAAATATAAATTTAAAAAGAAAGTTTGAGAAAGAGAGTGAGGGCATTTTTCCAAACGATGAAAATTTAGATATTACTAATAGTATGTGATTAAAAATTGCGATCTTCCCACTGAGAATTTACAACAAGGTTAATTTTTTTCGAAATTTGAGCGTGGTTTATAGCGGGCGGTAAACTATCTTTTTTGCCGTATAATAACAATCGAGCGCGCCACTATCTTATTTACAGTTGACAAGAATACGTCTAAAGTTGCGGTTAGCTAGATAGACCTTCTTTTATAAAGGCCATGCACAAATTGGTTTAAATAAATTTTGTATGTCAAAACTTAGTCGGGAAAGACTCGCAAAGTGCTGCATGCAAATTAATCTAAACAGAAAAATTAAAATATTTATAAATTATAATAAAATAAAAAATTAACTATATTAATGCTTTATTTTTTTAAACATTTTAGGAAGTTGCAAAAAATATTTCATTTGGCTACAACATAACACTGAACCATAAAAAAAAGTATAGGAAAATGGCGAAGCACCTATATAATGCGCGTGTGCGATAAACAAAATACCATAACCAAGTATTTTAATAAATGGAATATATGATTTTTTCCTCATCATTTCCGGGCATTGTATATATTTATTTTAAGTATTCTTATTATTATATTTATTTTATATGTTGCTGTATAGGAATCTTAAGTTTCTGTGTAGCTTGTTCGTAACTAAGCGTAACTGTTATGTTTCCTGAAAGTTAAATAGTTTCTAATTTATGTAGCTTATTAACATAGAATAACACATATATTTTTATTAAACCAGTAAATTGATAAAAGTAGCTTTTGTCAATATGTTTATCAAGTTTTTCAAGTTTTGGTTTAGTATTGCTGTTAACCAAAGTGGTAACCAAAGCTTTTAGAGTTAGTTCCTTTACTATTTAAATACCTATTATATTTTTTGTTTGGTTTTGATATCAAACAAATTTAACGTGGGCAGTTCGATATTTTTTGTTAGGGTCTGCTAAATAAATAATTTTTTACGTTTTATAAAAATTTAGTTTTTTATTTGTATACGTAGGTATATTGATTTTTATTTCGTTATGAAGTTGAGAGCAAGACTGTTTCTTTTTTCAAGAAAGTAGAACTTAAAGTTAATTCTTCTATAATGAAGATTATATTTTGTTATTTAACAGATTTTTAAAAAGCTTCAGCAGGATATTTTTTTATAAACGTTAAGATTTTTTACCAGTTGTTTTTTTGTAGTTGTCAGCGAAACCTGTTATAATTATAATGGACTTTTTTAACACAGCGAAAACACATTAAAAAAATTGTATACCTATATTAATGTTAGCTAAACGTAATAATGGATTTTTAATATTTTTGAAAAAGTAACCGTATATTTTTCGTATTTTCAATTTTAAGGAAAATAACGTTGTTTAGGTCATATACAACATTATTTTACTAAAATTGGCTGAATACGGAAAAAAAATCTGGTCACGTTAAAAAAAAAGGTGTTCAGTTATTAGTGCAGCAGCATCTCTTTAAACGTATTATACGGGGTGTAACAAATTCGAGTGTATGCATGGGGATCTTAAAAACCGTAACAGATACGAGGTTGGTTAAATTAAGGTAAAGTTGCGCCTTCACTCGCCCTACGAAATGCCGTTTAAAATGTGTCATTTTTCCGAATAGTTCCAGAGATATACGGGAAAAAATAAGTTTTGAAAAATTTATATTTTTTTCTAACCTTATTTATTAACCGATTTTAAAATTAATAACACATTTACATAGCCACTTTATTTCCGCTAAATATTAGTGTTTTTGGATTTTCCATTCAACGTTTTGTTTTATGACGACCATCATCAACTTTACTTTTTCTTGTGGACGCCATATTGGATTTTTTTTAGTTTTAAGTTTCTTATTAAATGACCTATTTAACGATGTATCACACTTGCATATCAGATTTGTGGTTCGGTACTTAGCTCAGAACAAGAAAAAATAAAGTTAATGATGGTCGTCAGAAAACGAAACGTTGAATCGCAAATCCAAAAACACTAATATTTAGCGGAAATAAAGTGGCTATATAAATGTGTTATTTATTTTAAAATCGGTTAATAAATAAGGTTAGAAAAAAATTTCTAAATTTCAAAATTTTGGTTTTTCCCGTATATCCTTGGAATTATTCGGAAAACTAACACATTTTAAACGGCATTTTGTTGGGCAAGTAAATGCGCAACTTTGCCCTAATTTAACCTACTTCGTATTTCTTATGGTTTCCAGGATCCTCATGAATACACTCGAACTTGTTACACCCTGTGCATATTTTAGTTCTAAAAATGTAAACATATTAAACCGAACATGTTAAAATTATTAAATTAAATAGTTAATATTTTTATTTTAATATTACAATATCACTAAATATAAAACAAAAATTACTTTTACCGAAGATTTGCTATAATACAACCAAAATTTAAATATGTAGTTTGAGTATATCATATTCTTAGAAAGACAAATTGTTTGTTGTTTTAAAGTACGATATTTTATTTTAAATAAGGCGTAATTTTGCTTTGAGAAGTTGTGTTTTTATTTTAAACATACTAACATTTCCGAATTAACTTTTCAGATTCGATAGAATCTTCAATATAACAAAATCATATATTTATTTCTAAAGAAGCTTTCGACTTTGCTGAGCTACTGATAACTTCATTCTTGCATGCATAAAAATAAATCTTTCACATGTTACAAATAACGATATGTGTATTTAATTTAAATAAAGATTTTAAATTCTCATATCGTCGGTCTAATGTGAAAAGTGCCTAAGTCCACTTTTTGTCAGAAATGAGTTATTTATAGGTATGGATAGAGTAGGGTCCGACTTATTTACCCAACTTCGCAGTTTCGCTTAATCTTAACAGATGCCGCTACAAATCAGGTTATGAAAAATGCCTAAGTCCAGACCAATTTTATTTGTATATGAAAGATACCCAACTCCAAGTCTTCCTGTTAATTTTTGCCCCGCGCAGTTGAGTGCTTATTATTACGAGTGTTTTTAGACGTTTAGACGTGCAAAATGTTGTTAGACGTAAAGACTCACAATTTTTTTCCGGATTTTTTTACAAAAATCATGTTTTATTTTTAGTTGGACTTAAGCGCTTTTCACATATATAAAAATTTGGAGTTAGGCCAATTTCGTAGGGTTTCTAATGCGATAAATAGGACAGTTCCCTTAGCTTGATAATATTTTACTTACAGACTAAGGATGTTGCGAATATTCACATTCGCAAAACATTCGCATCATTTTAAATATTCGCATTTGCATTTGCAAATGTCAAAAAAACGACATTCGCAACATACCTAAGACATACATAATCATTTTTTTGTTGAATCTAACGCGGCGCGACAAAAGAATATTTTTCTTCAGATTTTTAATGTCCTGTACTTTCTAAACAAATAATGCCGTCAACATAAGC
This sequence comes from Listronotus oregonensis, assembly GCA_019359885.1. NCBI lineage: Eukaryota > Metazoa > Arthropoda > Insecta > Coleoptera > Curculionidae > Listronotus > Listronotus oregonensis. The sequence continues at coordinate 7,902 of JAHBCN010021919.1, read as the reverse complement.
TACAACCTAAAAACTACATTTTTTTCGGAAATAATTATTATTTTTTAAATTTTATTTTTCTTTACATAAAATTTTCTTACAGAAAGATGGATAGGAATAAAACGGGATTTCGAATGCTGGAATTATTGGAAAAACAGCTGCAACCAAATCTGAAGCAACAAAGCCCAGAGCAGTCGCCATCGCCTCTTAGAAAAATATTAAATAACATGGATGAACGACAAGCTATCTCAGAGAAAGAAGTGCAGGTGCACGATATGGAATTTCAAAATACAGAAAACGTTTTTCCTGGAGAAGGTAACAATTGCAAAGTTATGGAAATAGAAGTAATAAGGCAAGATAATAATGATATTTAAAAGGCTATGGAAAATTTGCTTGGAGAGTCTTCCTTAGCTCGAAATATGTTAAATATTGGGGAACTGGCTGAAAATGTCGATGGTGAATTATTTTCCGATAGCCTGTTAAGAGAATCCTCGGTATCTGAGATAACAAAAGAAATAGAAGAAGAGAACTTAACGTTCCAAGATGATGCTGATAATAATGTCCAAAACTCGGCGGAAGGAGAGAAAGTAATAAAATCAGATCCCGAATTTGAGATAAGTAAGGAAGATGACATTCCACGGGAAATAGGGGAAACCAAAAAGTCAGATAATAACGAAGGCAATAACTACAGGGATAAAGAAGTGAACAGTGAAGTGAACGAGCCTGCAACAATTTCAATCAACAACCAAAGAAATAAAACTGTTGCAAAAAGAAGAAAAAGGAGATTAAGTGATCCTTCTGTGTGGAAGTACAATACAAATAAAAGAAAAAGGGAATTGGGAAAAACTTATTATGGTAGAAAAATTACAAATTATAACATCAAAAAATCTGAAAGAAAGTTAAAAATCCGATGCACGAGCCCAAACAAAAATAATCAAATGAATTGCAGCCTACTGTCTCAGGAAGATCGCTCCAAAATGTTTGAAATGTTTTGGAAATTATCCTGGGATGAGAAAAGAGTTTATGTGGCTTCAAGAGTTTTACAATTGTCAACACAAAGAACGAGAAATCGCACAAATAAAGAATCAAGCCGAAGAGAACACACCTATCAATATTTTCTCCACAAAAGGGAAGAACGAGTACGAGTTTGTAAAACAATGTTTTGCAATACACTTGGAATTTCTAAAAGAACAGTTGGGAAATGGATAGAGAAAAACTTCACAAGTCCAATAAAGCCGGAACAAGAACAAAATAAAACTGACGAAGGGGTTAGGAAATCTACCCGATTTGAAGTAGAAAAACAAAGTCTTAAAGATTTTTTCGATAGTTTACCCAAACTTGAATCGCATTACTGTAGAAAGGATACTTCTAAACTGTATCTAGAGCCCGTCTATTGAACAAAAGCTGAGGTATACAAACTTTACAAAAATGATTGGTGTGTTTAGAGACAAGAAAAACCACTAACCCTTGCCACATTCTACAACATGTTTAGTTATCTGAACTTAGCCATATTCTCACCTAAAAAAGACGAATGTGACATTTGCGTGGGTTATAAAACAAAAAACATTAACGATGCTACTTACATTGAACACCAAGCTAAAAAAGAAGAAGCAAGAAAAGAAAAGGAGCGTGATAAAGAATCAAAAGAAAAAGTATTTACTATGGATCTTCAATCTGTTCTTTTGTCTCCCAAGTCAAACGTTTCTGCCTTATACTACCGAACAAAACTGAGTGCATAATTTTACCATCTACGATTTGCACAGCAAAGACGGCCATTGTTTTATATGGCATGAAGGCGAGGGAAAACTTACAGCTTATTGCTTTTTTTCAATTATTTGTTAATTTTTATTGGATAAAGTGATACGTTCTTTAAAACCAGATCAGAAAATTATTCTTATTAGCGACGGCTGTTCAGCGCAAAACAGAAATAGTATCTTAAGCAATGCTTTACTCAATCTCTCAGTATTGCACAAAGTTTGCATAACTCAAAAATACCTCGAAAAGGGACACACTCAGATGGAGTGTAACTCGATGTACTCAAAGATTGAGCAAAAATTAAAAGGTAAAAAAGTTAATGTCCCTGCCGATTACATAGACATTTGTAGAAACGCTAGAGAAGTACCTAAGCCCTACGAAGTCAATTACCTAAACCATACGCATTTTAAAAATATGTCTGTCCTAAATTTACTAAAGAATATCCGACCAGGATACAAGACCGAAGATCCGAAAGTTACCGACTTACGAGCTCTAAAATACACTGAAAGCGGGGCAGTAGAGTACAAGATAAGACACCCTGACGATTTTCAACTCTTACCTGTCAGGCAAAACCAGAACATTCAGTACATTCCGCTCAATGACTTGCCTAACCTGTACAACAGTCAACTGAAAATTAAAAAAGAAAAATTTGATCATCTCATGTGTCTTAAAAGATCAATTGAACCAGACCATCATCATTTTTATGACAGTTTAAAACACGATTAAATTATTTATTGGATCTTCTTAAAATGATTCTGCTATAAATAATAATTTTCATGTATTTTTTTGGAACTTACTAGCTACCATTTTTGTTCACTATTTTTTAATGTAAAAAACATTATTTTTTTATTTAGAATAAAAAAATGAGTTTCATTGAAAAATGCCTAACTTGAAGTAGCATAAGAGATTAGAAAACAAAATTTGCCTAAGTCCCATATTTATAAAGAATTATATAAATTTGTACAAAAAACATCATTTTCTAGAAACTCTGCTCATATAAAATACCTATGTGCTATTTTTAAGCCTTAAATTTCCTTTTTTACAAAAAAATGGTTTTTTTGCTTTTCCTGTAAAATTGTAAATCTTGGACTTAGGCCTATTTCACATTAGACCGACGATATTAAAACAGTATAGTCTTGGGGATATACAAAGTTAAGATAGCCTTATACTAATATTATTATGCTTAAATTAATATATTCTTTTTTCCGTGTAGTTTCATCAATAAAGATAAGCGAAGTAAACTTAAAATTGAGCTTAAAACGTTAATAAAATAAATGTTGATAAAAAAATTTTAGGTCGGAAGAATCACGTTGCATAAGAATAAAACTTTAGTTCATGACAAAATAATATAATATTTAATTGGCTATTCTTTTGGTCTTAGTTTTTTACTTTTTAAATTATTGGAGAAATATTTAGTAGGATGCTTTTACTCTAGTATTTTAAAATATCACATTGAATTCCTGTTTTTAATCAAAAAATTACAATTTCGAAAATTGTAGATGTCTGACACTTGAGTTTCATTCTAAATATTTGTTATCTACGTATTTATAATTTAAAAACACAACCACTTTTACCTATATGTAGTACATTGGATTTTTTAATTTTTATTTTCTTTGTAAAATATAGTGTGCAGGATCTACAAAGACACTCACTAAAAGATTACAATCTTAATACTTTTATTTTGTACATACCTGTTTATTTGTTAATACAAAATAAATGTATAGCAAAAGTAATTTTTTTTGTTTATTTAACTACAATAAATTGATAATAGCAGCTTTATTTGAGCTACTATTAAAATATGTTTTATGCAAATCAATTTTTGTGGTTTTTATTAATTTGTTTTTTTAATGACTTTTTGGCTACTGTAAAAAAAAGATACACGTGGCGCTGAAGTGTTAAAACTCGTCACCGCGCCACGTGTATACGTATAGATACATGCATTAAACAAGTCAAATCTTGTACGTTTCTATTTGGATATCGCTCGCATTATTTTAATCGGTCACTATTGTTTGAAGTATGGTAAAACAAAGTTGCTAGATAAGTTACGGTGTTTAAGAGTTCAATATGTCATCCTATGAGCAAGAACAAGCAAGATTAGAAAATTTATGGATCGATATAGACATGAGTAATGATGATTTATATTAAAATGATGCGGATGGGGTTTTGGCCTATTAAACAGAAAGTTCCAGCGATAACAGCACGACCATACCAAAGAAAAGAGAGGAAGCCATACTCATACCTGCCAATCAAGCACGAAAGTCAGCTAAAAGTATGTATTTGTTTGTCTGCCGCTTGCCTGCCTACCTGTCTTTCTGTCTGTCTATCTGTTTGCTTACCTGCTTACCTGCGTGCCTGTCTGTCTGTCTGCTTAGCTAGCACCAAAGTCAGCTAAAGATATTTAGGCCTGCATGTCTGTCTTCCTGCTTAGCTAGCAGCTAAAGGTATTTATTTGTTGTCTGTCTGCTTGCCTGTCTATTTGTCTTACTGTTAATTTGCTTGTTTATTTCTATATTTTTTATTTGTTTTTAGGTAATTTCTCTTCATCTGATTTAAACACTGTTAGTAAAGTACCTGATCTTGAGGAAGAAGTTCTGGACAATAGCTGGGGAATAGTTGTTGGAAATGTAAACAATTTTAATTTTGTAGAGGATATAGGCGTAACGCAAAAAGTAATCGACTTGAGTAATGGAGGCAAGCTTGACTGTTACATACTGGATAAACAAATAATTCATTTGTTAGTTGAACGAACAAACTTGCATGCCAATCAAATTATTGTAGATGGTTGGACCTTCTTCCGTTTGAACAAATGGCAAGATACAAACCCTAAAGAAATGTGTTGTTTATTGGGTGTGCTATTATGGATGGGCCTGGATAAAAAGCCCAAGATGGCCGATTAGTGGCGTAATTCTGACTTATACTTCTCAAATACCGCTACTTACATGTCAAGAAACAATTTTGAATTGTTGCTAAGAATGTGGCTTTTCTCGGATAATGAACTCTGTTCACCAGGGGACAGGCTTCACAAAATTCAATTAGTTGTAAATCTGCTTAACGAAAAATTTAAACGTGTTATATTACCCCAAGAAGATGCGTGTTTAGATAACACTATGGTACTCTTCCGGGGACGCTTAAATTTTCGTCAGTAAAGGAAAACGACATAAATTTGGAATAAAACTTTTTAAGCTCTGTCTTTCCGAAGGTTATACCTATCATACAAAAATTTATTGTGGCGCCGATAAAATTAAAGGTATGTAAGAAGCCAAAATTGTTGTTTTTGAGCCAATGGAACAATGTCTTTATAAGGGCTTTACTTTATTCACAGATATGGTTATGGAGCATTGAACTAGATGAAAAATTACAAAACAGCCGGACAGATTTAGTGGGTACACTTAGAAAAAACAGAAAAGGTATATCCAAAGATGTTTTAGAGGCAAAACTAAAAGAAGGAGAAATTATAGAAAGAAAGAAAAATAGTATAATTATTTTTAAGTGGAAGGACAAGCGCGACGTCCTGATGCTTACTACTAAGCACAGAGATAGCCTTATTGATGTCTCTGGGACAACTGGAAATAGTGTCGTAAAATAAAGCAAAAAGTTTTTATCGATGTATCTGATCAGTTGTCATTTTACTCTACATCAGTTAGGCGAAGCATAAAATGAATTAAAAAAGTTGCTGTTAAATTTATAGCTGGTGCATGCTTAGTCAACACACACTATTTGTACAATAAAAATAGAGATAAAAAAGATAGAATAAGCATAATAGATTATAAAAAGCGCCTATGCATGCAGCTATTATCCAAAGAAAAAAAAACATAAATTTATTCAAGCAGTAAAAATGGGTCAATGTGTTGCTTCTTATAAACACAATAAAAATACCCACAACCGAGAATATGCAATACGGAAGACCAAACAAGTTACCACCAAATGTCAGTTGTGTGTGGAACCATTTCTTTGTTAAGAATACTTTTTTGAAAAACACGAAGTTATTTCCAAAAAAAATAGTTTCATGTTCTTATTTTTTTTATATACAGTCTTTCGTTTGCTTGTTATTGTTTGTTTTGTTCTAATTAAATAAATACTAGTAGTAAAATACCCTTTTTGTTTTTTTTAATTATTTTTCAAAAAAATACCCATTAAAAAATAAAATTTTAAATACTCGGCTAACGCAACTTTTATATTGCTTCAGGCCACAGCAAGCGATGCTCTATAAGAAATACACGCTTAGTGTGCTACCGTAGGACACATGCGGCTCGATTACTATCCCCAAATCTAACCTGTCCCCTAGAAACAAATTGACAATTTACAAGCAAATAATTAGACCTTCTATCACATATGCTGCACCAATATGGTGCAGCATATCAAACACACAAATGACTAGACTGCAACGATACCAAAATAAGGCACTACGTTGCGTAACGTCCTCAGGACGTTACACAACAATAGACAAACTACATGACTTAACGGACACGCCAAGAATAGATGAATACATATAATCCTTGGCAAACAAATTTTACAACACACAGCCGCAAACGTCTGTTTTAACGCAAGACTTGATGCGGCTCAGACATTACGATGACATCATACATAAGCCACTATACCATAAATTACCCCTCTACTACCAAGACGATTGACAATCCTATTAATCCCTAATTTTTTAACCCTTAATTCTAACACAAAACTGCAAACATAAACTTATGAACAGGACTACTGACCAGACTTAATAAGAATGAATGGGAATGAATGAAAAGAGTGAATAGTATGAATGAGAGTGCGAATAATGAATTAAATACTGAACAAATGTAAATAAATGTGAAGTACCGACAACAATACAGACCGGGCTTGGTTTATTTCTACGTTGTACCTGACACAATGCTACATAGTACCTGATATAAAACAAGCTGGGTTTTTGGCTACTTTTTCCAGCAATGCTTTTCAAATACAGCATGTAAATAAAACTTAATTAATTAAATTCCTTCGAGCTTCTAGCAGAACCAATGGCTAATAACTTTTATGAGATCATTGATCGGAAAATGCTATCCATCCCGAAACCAATACTTTCCCGCTTTGCCACCAGCCCCAACCCTCACCCGGTTGTCGCCCATTCTCAAAGCCTGTAAAGGCACTCGAGAATGTTACCATATAAATATTCTATATACTTATGTTTATGTATTGTAAATATATTGTATGTACACACGTAGTCCTAGGAAGTATGGTAAATATGTACGAAACTAATAAAGCTGTTTGTAAGTAAGTAAGTAAGTAAGCGGCTTGATAGGTAGACCCGACAGTGTATACTGAAATATACACGTGGCAATTTAGACCCATGCCATGTGTATACCCAGGTATACACGCGACAGTCAAAGTATTAGGTACCCTTATTATCAATAAATCAAGAATTTTGCTCCAAAATTACCAAATCTGATTTTGCTTCTGGTTCATTTCACAGTAAGTAGTACTAGTTCTTTTTATTGTCTACATGGTCAAACATGCCATCAAATGAACATAAGCAATAAAAAAGGCTTATTATTATCAAGTAAGGAGTATAGCAAGACCTGTCAAATAAGATTTAAGGTGACCGTTTTGCCATATTAAATCTTTATAAAAATATTACAGTCTTTCGGACCAAACGACTACACAACTTTTATTGGCCTTTTTTCTTAATTTTGTTTGTTTTTGTCGTAATGCTTAATTGTTTATCCCTTAATCGATGACCTTAAAGCGAAGCGGCTTAAAGGATAGCTTAATTAAAATACGTACAGGGTGGGCATTTTATTAGGGTCCTATACATTTTCTCAGAAACTGTATGCCTGTTCAACAATATATAACAGTATGGGTCTGTGTCGCGACGTTTCGGATTTATTGAAGTTTTTTTTTAATTTTTGACCTATTTTTAAATTAGTACAAATACGATAAATATTCCGTTTTTTAAAATTTGTTGACGTAAAGAGAATTACAAAAGCCTATTTTATCTATATTAGCTGTGAATTTTTTTTTTAATTTTAAAAATGTAACAATGCATGTTTTGTCTATCGGAAATTGGTCGCTTTATTTAAATTGCTTCGTTTTTTAGTTGACATCTTTAAATATGTACCTTTTAGAGGCAGCCTTAATGATCCGTTAGGCGAATAAGTGTGCAAAAATAAAAGAAGATTGGCAGTATAACCTTTT
>JAHBCN010021918.1:0-13764 GCA_019359885.1 Listronotus oregonensis | reverse complement strand
TGTTAGGACAAGAATATTATTTTAAAAATTAATATTTTATTTGCTTTTTCTCGCTTAGTTACGAGCCGCCCCTGACGGCATAAAAAAATACTCCCGTTTCTTAGCGATGTAAAAAAATCATTTTGTTAAAAAAAAATTCAGTTGAGTTGTCAGTAATTGTCAAATTTAAAAAAGATACGTCGTCTTACATTTTTTATATTTTTTTAAGTTTCAGGCGACGCAACGTTCGACGATTTTTAACAATTTTATTTTCTTTAAGTCTGTTAGTTTATATTTTCATGTATTGTTTATAGTTAGTGACTGCCGAATTTACAGTGATTTGCTTCTATCGGCTCATATTTTGTGATAATTCCAACGTTTATCCAATCACTGCTAGGAATAAATACCTTTGTTTTTAACGGGGTGTTTTATTTAGACATTCGAACCTTCGTGGCAGCTACAAGCGGGTAGCTTATAGTGTGCGCGACATTATTCATCATAAATATGTTCTATAGTTTTGTGGCGGATTCATGTTTTAGTTTGTTTTATTTGGGTTACTCGCCTTTCTACTTTTTGGAAAATGGGACCCTCTTGGTCCGGGTCCCGGGGTATACGGGCTGACCCTGTCCAGCCCTGATGTATCCTAAGTTTTTAGACCAAAAATCTCTTAAAGTTTAGTTTAATTTTTTGTTTTAGTTTCTATCTTGATAACCGTGGCCGACTTGCACCGAAACGTAGATTAATATTTGTGATTTTTGGTTTTTTTGGGGTTTTCTTCTTTTTTGTTGCAGGCGATCTGCAAGTTCATAGGGTTCAATAGGGCTGGACAGGGTCAGCCCGTATACCCCGGGACCCGGACGAAGAGGGTCCCATTTTATTCCAAAAAGTAGAAAGGCGAGTAACCCAAATAAAACAAACTACAACTCATCATATAATATTGTTAAACTTTTATAAGATTTTTAAAAGTGAAAGCGCACAATTTTAATGTCTAATATTATTTGTCTTTTTACTTATATTTATAGAATTTTTTAATACCCTAATAGAATATTAGCAAAATCAAAGTCATGTTAATTTTTTAGCAAGGTAGGGTGATTTACGCATAGTCTGCGCCTGCGACTACAGATTCTTTTCATTTCATACAATTCATAAGCTTTATTTATTTTAAGCATGACCTATGTTGTAAAATGTAAAATTGTATATATCAATCCCGGCACCCATATCAACTGAGTGTTGCATTTAAAAAAATGCCTGCTTTTAAAGCATTGCGATTTCACTCTTTTCTCTAGTCGTCCGTAGTTATGAATATTTTTAAACAGTAGAAATGTTGTAATTGAATAAAATACCTTTCTTGTTTTCTGCAGCTTAGGAATATTGTGAAACTTTTCTAGTCTATAAAATATTTATGCACTTCAAGTTATTTTATTTTAAAACTAGACAAAAAAAAACAAATTTAATTTTTTATTTTCACTATTATAGTTAAATTAAATTTATTTCCATATTACACCATATTTTGGGGTAGAATATAACTTTATTTGCTATCTAAATAAAAAATTACAAAATAAAGTAGATAGGGCTCTCTACTTTAGAGGTGGTGCCACAGTAAAGTTACTGCGTTTTACACTCCAATGTTTGTTTTATGTTTTTTTAGTTGCCTAAACTATATACGTTTATTAATAGAAAAGTAAGTCTTAATGGAGGCTATTTATAAATGATTTTATATACCTTGATAATATTTATAAATTAACGATGGCCAAAAAATGCCTTCCTTTTTAAAACCATTTTCCATTTTTTTCTCTTTTTTTAATTTTATTGTGATCCTAGTAGAATATCGATTATCTCCTTTAATTGTTAAGGATAAGCTCGGCATCACCGTGTATTTTTATGTCGAAGTTTTAATGTTAATATTAAGATCTGCGTATTGCTTTCTAATCTGATGTATATTTATTACACGCCGCTAGGAAATAAACGAGTAGGCAGTTAAACACCCGCCACTGAACTTGTAAATAAACACCATAAATTTAATAAAGCGTTGCCAACGTATTATTGACCTTACAAAAATAGAAATTATCGTTCGTATATATTTTAATTTTTCCTAATTTATTCAGTGTAGCAACAGATAAATTTAATTTAAATTACTAAGTGACACCTTCTGGTTAACTGTGGACATTGATAAAAGGATGACCGCCAATGTTTCGTAAATTTTATCGTATTGTAATCATAGGCTAAAGATAGAAGATGATTATTGTATATTTTGGTCTATGAACGTTTTAAAATGCAAATTTATTGAGGAAATATATTCTTTGATTTACATATAAGTATTTGTAAAAAAATTAACAAACAAGAAGTTTCAAAATCAAATCAAATCCCGAACGAAAAGAATTTGGGGAAATTGAAGAGAGAATATATACCAGGGACTTACAACTACTGGTAATAATAAGGGCTGCCAAAAAATCACTACATAACATAAATTAAAAAGAAATAAGATCGGAAACTGTGTGCTTAATTATATTATTTGCTTACTAGGATCGGTATCGACAAGTAATTTTCTAACCAACTAAAAACTTAGATTACTTAAAAAATTATTCTATTAAACATACGATTTTTTTTACATTTTTTTTTGTGCAAATTAACGTTGAAAAATAATGCATTTCCCTTTAAAATTATTTGATATTTGAGTAATAGATAAAGATGGTGTTTTCTGTGCAAGGTTATATATCGTCGCCCTCGGATTAAAATGGCTTAAGTCCAGTTTTTTGCAAAAGTAAGATTTTACTCCCATGTGGTTAAGTCAAACGTAGATCATTGCTTAAAAATCGTATCAAGTTATATAAATATATACAAGTCACTGCTATCACGACCAAATTAAAAAAAACGAATCAAGTAAATTTTAAGACAAAATTATTAGTGATCGACATTTTCTTTCCCAAAAGACTAACAGGCAAAATTAACATTAAATAAACAGTTTTATCTTCATCCTGTAAAATTTGGTCTATGTGACTTAGGCCATTTTCATCTGAGGCTGACGATATTATGTTACGGTTTCTGTCCGAAATTTAATTTCCCGACATTAACCAGTTAATGTCAAGAGAGTAAGGTTCGTTCTTGTTAGTTCTGAACATGTTAACCTCGACACTAACCGGCTAAGGTCGAGAGTACAAGAATTTAGGACTTTAACCGTTTTATATAATACAAACAATGTTTTGCCCGGACTTTCTGTTTGACCCTCGACCAGTAAGGATGTGCGATTGAAAACTACAGACTTTTTCCGGGAAAGCAGGAGACGCAAAGTCGGGCGTTCTTACTTCGGGGATCAAGGAGAAATTCACCTACAATTTAGTCATTTTGTAGAATCACACGTAGTGGCGTTGGCCATTCCGTGGCTAAAGGTACAAACTTGTGAGGACAAAAAAGGTTTTGACAGAAACCGGTTATATCTGGATTTTAAGATTGCATTCGCAGCACTGGCACTGCAGGGATTTCCGTTTTTTTTTGTAAATGTTTGGATAATTTCCTATAGTTTAGAGCCAGACCGAGTGCGCTAGCTAAATGATTACTGTAGGACAATCGTGCCAATCAATTATAGCAAGCAATTAATGTTTCTCCCAGTGGGTCTTGTAGGTTTTTTAACAGGAACCCAACCATCACATGTGCAGTGTAAAAGCCCCATTGAGGTTTGATGTAGCACCACTGTTTAAGTAATGCTTTTAACAATTACACAAGGCACAAGACTATTAGTTAATAGGAGCAAAATACTTAAAACCATTTGTGTTAAGAATATTCTTAGGCCTAAAGAATAAAACTAATTGTGTGTAGTTAAAGTGATATAGGTAATTACTAAGATATATTTTGTTATTGCTATATTAATAATAGGTGTTTTTTGTTTTATAAGAAGGTGCTCATTTTTCCCTGTTGAGCACTTATAGCTGTAAAAACGGTTTGGAGGAAATCTATTGAAGCTTAAACTTTTAACAGATACTGTAAGAATATTTTTACGTTATTAATAAACCTTTAAAGTGTTGGTTGGGAAGGGCTCAACATACAAGAGTAAAAAATAACATACATCATACACACCATATAGATAGGTAATGTCCCATTTTTTCATTTTAGGCCAAAAAAGAATATAATTGAGATTATTATTTAAGCAAATTAATGCGAGCTATATTTCTTGAAACGAGAGTCCATTTCTTACTTTTTGTCAGTAATAAGCTTTTTAATCACCCTTTTATAAATGTTCAAGATCTTACTAATCATAACTTTTTAAATAGAGACCATTGCAATAGCATTTAATCTTTCTTTGCTCATAGAATCTCCCAAAAGCTTTTTAAATTATTGGAGTGATAACCAACATTTTTAAAACCTAAAGAATTTTCTCAAATGCATTATTTTTTGTGTCTTCACAGCCTATAAGAAAAGACCAGATTGTTTCGAACGCGAAGGCGGAAATATACACCTGAACACGAGCTGATGGGCAAATCTGCAGGAGCCCCAAAACAAGCCGCCACGTTCTCGTGTTGTCATGGCAACCACAACGTATATTGCAGATTTCTGGCTTTACCGGCCCCGGGCATGCTTTAGAGAGACTAGCCGCATCTCAGATCTCGGTTGATTTTGGCTGCGCCCACAACCCTCTAGTACGAGGTCTGACTGATAAAAACATGTTCGTGCAGTATAATTTGTTTTAAATGTTTGCCTTTACACTCATGGTTTTTTTTAAATAAATATATGTGTAAGATATATTTATTTAACTCATTTATAGTAAATATAACAATGGAATGTAAACATATATTATACGTTTAGGATTTTTTTCTGGGAGGGCGACGCCCCAGAGCCCACCCTCACGAGCCGCCACTGGTTTCTTCTTAATGCAGTATAAAAGTTAAACTAACCAGAATTGCTTTTAACAAATTAAATAAAATATACTTGTTCATAATTAAATAAAAAATAAACTAATAGGTTGTAATGATAGAAAAATGTTATCCAAACAATTGTGATAATATTATTTTAGAGAATACAAAATTTAAAAATTCTTTAGAAAATTACATTCTTACAATATATGTTTTTAATAGGCACTATCACTACGTCGCCAATATCCACATTTTCCTCTTTGAGTATTTTTAAAATACGAAAGAGAGGCAAATTCTGGCTGAGCATACGTGTTGCTTTTTAATTTCTGGTTTCGAAAATAGATTGAGGAGAAACAAAATTTAATTATAAACGCCGGTGCATATTACTAGACTAGTAAAAATATATAGATATGTATATAAGTTTTCTTGGTCGATTCCCAATCCGGAAAAAACATGAAATTTTGTTAATACATACACAGACAAAGTGTTACGTGTGTTAAATGTAATGTAAGGAGAAATATAGTGTATTTATATTAAACTTAAAGATTGTAATTGTCGGTAAAAGTTAATAACATTTTTAACTTTTGCATCTTATCGTCTTTGCATCAAAATTTTCTTTTTAAATAAATGCATTTCTTCTTTAATACGTTATTACCTAAAAGCGCATATTCATAGTAGAAGGTAAACATTTACTGCCATTTTTTATATAACAAGATTTTTTGTTAATTTTTAAAAATATATAGAAAAACATACGAAAATGTGTTTAAAGGATATGCATCCAAAATATCTCCATCTTCTCAGATATGTCTTTTAGTTTTTATAAAATTTAATTAACTTCAGGAAAGAACAATGCTATTTTTTATTTAATATTACAAATTTACATTGTATTGTATTGTAATGTAATGAACGGGGTCGCTCGGCTCTTGTGTAGCCCTCCTTGACTTCGACCTAAAGAGATCTTTTGTGAATACCCTTCGTTGTTTAGTGCCCGGTAATTCCTATACCTTTAGCAAAGTTCAGGATACTAAGCGGTGCAAGCTGAATAATATCTCTAGGAGTAGGATATACCCCTTCGAGGTATTTAAGCCGTTGTCGGGTCAGTTCTCTGCATTCACAGAGAATGTGTTCCGCAGTTTCGTTTGCCTCGTAACAAAACCGACATTGTTCATCCTCAGTCTTTCCCATTTTTTTGAGGTAATACCTCCAAGGGCCATGTCCTGTTAGGAAGTCGGTAACCCGTTTAAGTTCATTTTTTTGAAGTTCCAGTAGCTTCTTTGTGTACTTAGGTGAATGCAAAATAAATCTTTTCGCCTGCCTTTGTCCTGGGATGTTGTTCCAGTAAGTCTCTTTTTGACTTTTTTCTCATGTTCTAAGTTCCTCGTAGAGGTGGCCTCTAGTGGTGCCACAGAAGGGCTCAGGTCCATAGAATGGTCTCTGTGCTTCTTCCTTGGCGAGTTGATCGGCAATTTCATTGCCCTCCACTCCTTCTTGTCCTGGTACCCACTCCAGAGTAACTCCGTTGTGTTTGGCCAGTTGTTTTAGAGATTGTCGGCATTCCCAGGCCAGCTTTAAATTAAAAGTGCATGAAGTCAATGCCCTCAAAGCAGCCTGGCTGTCCGATAAAATATATATGGTTGCGCCTCGAAGGCCTTTTTTGGCACATTCAGAAGCGCAAATGTCAACTGCATGGATTTCAGCTTGGAAGATGGAGGGAGCCTTGCCAAGAGACTTTGATAGTCTGCATCTAGGTCCAAAGACACCCGCTCCAACCCCCTGTTCCATCTTAGATCCATCAGTGTACCAGACAAGTAAGCCTTTTTCATGCTTTGGTGCATTCTCACTCATAGTTTGGCGGTCTTGAATAACCACTTTAAAAAGCGCTGGAAGTCCCGCACTATAGGCATCATGTCCGTGGGTTTGGTTAGAGCTTCAATCTTGATTTTTTCCAAAATTTTAAGGTGACCAGTCAGGTCTCCTGACTTTATATTTTATGTCTGATTGAGGCACTCAGTATCGCCTCCCTTATGTGCAGGTGCAGGGGAAGGAGGTTCAACATTGTCTCCAAGCTGCCGTTGGGCAAGTTTTCATTGCAAATTTACAAATAACTATATTGTAATTACTTACAACAATTTAACAAATAATAATTATTATCAGAGCTTGGGTTGTATTGGGCAGCCTATTTAAATGTCTGTACCAAAGTACATAGGTACATTTTTAAGTAGAACACAAATTAAAGAACAGAAATGGTCTTAAATGATTTAAATTAGTTAGCAAAAAAAGGAAAGGATAGTATATGATTATTGCTTATGTTAACGTTATAAATTCATAATCAAATTTTATTAATATAATTAATATTTATTTTATTATATAATAATAAAGTTTCCGCAACTTCGATTTTAACCAAATTTGGTGTATGGGGGTTTTTTGGGGCGCTGATCACAAATCTATTTTTTTTTGCGAAAACGTTTGGTTTTTAAGATATCCATCATCAAACTTGAAAATCAAACTTATATTTCCCCTTCTTTTTGTACACAATTCTTGAGTTTTACATTAAAGTGGCACACAATATTTTTTAAACAATTTTTTAAAACTTTTTTTATGTATATTTTACACCATTTTTCCATTAAATTACGAAGTTTTACTTTCAAACAGGGCGTCCATATTTGCTAAATAATTCCTTAATGTATACAGGGTTGCGGCGTTGAAGGTGAATGTTTGCAATTAAATGAAAAATAGGTTAAAAATAAATATAAAAACAAGTTTTAAAAGGGTATCAAAATCAAAAATTATATGCAAAAGAAAGAAGGAATAGTGTAAATGAGGTTAGTTTGATTTTTAAGTTTAATGATAAATATCTGGAAAACGAAACCTTTTCGCCAATTTTTTTTATTTGTGATCAGCGTAAAAAATGCGATTATGAAAAATTTTAAATTTGATAAATGTCACTTTTGAATAATATCATATTTGATCGATTAAATATATATGCAATCTTTGACAAATTTTCAATTATTGGCAAGTGTTTTTTAAGGGCTGCTTTCTAAATGAACTTTAATTGTTTCGTTCTTCTAAAGACAATTGTTAAATAATTAAAATTGTTTTAAAATACATTTTAAAACCTTTGAATGCAAAAGTAAACTCTGTGCTGTACAAAAGTTAATATTTTTGACACGTCTTTTTATAGAAGTGTTTATTAGGTACTCATTAACATGACCTTATTTACATTACATTACATTAACAATTTTAACAGAAAAGTGACATGTTTGCCAAAGCCCCTTTCAGGATATTAAAAAAAAATTTTTTATCTTTAATGTGATTAAAAAGTAAAATATAAGTTTAAAAAGTAAGAAGTAAAAACAAATTTGAATTGATAGTTTAAATGACCCAGTTTGAATAATTTTCCTATTTTAATTACTACTTTAGTTAAGCAGCTAAAACTTATCAAATAAAAGAAATGATAACTTTTCTTGTTGTTTAACACAAAATAATGGGATTGCTTCAGAATAATTCATTGGAAGATGGATCAGTTTGACCTGTATAAACTGGGTTAATATCGATCTTTAATAGACATTACTTTTATTTAGTAAGTATTTTAGAATGCGTATTTCAACCATAAAAGGATTTCACTATTTTTATTTTTTATAATAATCAATTACTTAAAAAAATAACTTACAAGTTAAAGTTCTTTTGGCTCTTCCAATAAGACCCTTAATGGCTAATTTTTGATAGTCAGGATCACGACCTTCCAAATTTTTAATTGTTTCTAGAGCCTTTTCCTTATCTTTAAATCCCAATCCAGGAACAGTATCGGCTTTTTCTGACATATTTCTACAAATATTCAAGAAAATATAAATTAAAAAAAACAAAACTAATATGTATTTGCTTGCGTTACAAAGGATTTGGTAATTGTCTTGAAAGTTGCCTCCTTCCGATTTTGACCAAATTTGAGTATACGGGGGTCTTTTGGGGCGCTGATTACGAATCTGAAAAAATATTTTTTTGACAACGTTTCGTTTACAAGTTATTTATCATCAAAGTTGAAAATCAAACTAACCTCATTTTCACTATATTCCCCCTTCTTTTTGTACACAATTCTTGATTTTAACACTAAAGTGGCACACAATATTTTATAAACACCTTTCAAAACCTTGTATTTTTATTAAATTGCGAACTTTCAGGTTCAAAGGCAGCGGTCGTATTTGCTTATGAAAACCCTAGTGTATACATGGTTGCGGCCACATTGCGGAGTGAGAAAGTGGAGGTTTGCAATTAAATGGAAAAAAGGTGTAAAATAAATATAAAAACATGTTTTTAAAAGGTGTTTGTGAAATATTGTGCGCCAATTTAGTGTAAAAATTAAGAATTCTGTGCAAAAAGAAGGAGAAATAGTGTAAATAAGGCAAGTTTGATTTTTAACTTTGATGATAAATATCTCGAAAACGAAACGTTGCCGAAAAAATATAAATAAAAACCCCGTACACCAAATTTGGTCAAAATCGGAGAGGAGGCAACTTTCGAGACAATTATCAAAGATTTTTTAATGTTTTTTTGTTTTTTAAATAACATTCAAGAGTGAGTTTATAAATAAAAGAACATTTAAAATAATATCGACAACATAAGAAACAAATTTGGAAATGTCGAAAAGAATTCAAAATTTAGAATATTTTTCTCCGTTTTACACAGCTGTCGGTTAATTATTCTGGTTTTCTTTAAAATATTAAGTCAATTGACCATAAAACAGTAGCGCGTTTGCAAAGAGACCAATAAAAAAGTTCCTTTTACACCTAGTATATTAACCCCAACTTACATTGTTCATCCAACAGTATTAAAAAAAAACTATAATTCAAAGTAAAATTCATATAATTATGGCAACATTCTTTGCATCTTAATGTAGTTTTAGGGTTAGTATGCACTTTTTAATTTTCACAAATTCACACATTTTTTTTATGAAACAAGACAAGGAATTCGCATGAGGCTGGCTCTAACTGCCTAGCACAAAAAACACCTACACTTGTATTTACCGAGTTCAAAAAATCATAAAAACAAACACATGAAAAATGTAGCTTGACATCTTGAAAACAACATAAACTATCAACAAGTACCTTTGTTTTCATTTTTTCATCCTTCAGTAAAAGTTTAGGAGAAGCAAAATAGATAAATACGAGATGCCGAAATATTATCTTTTAAGCTACATTTTAATGTCTTGATGCATAATTTAAAAATACTTATATAACTTGTTTACAAATAAGTTAAATTTTATTATGTTGTAAAAAAATTGCAGTCAGTAATAAATTTTAAAGCGTATTTTTTTTTTTTTGAAAAAAAATATGCGCAAGAAAAATTACTGTAAGAAAAAATCTACGCAAAAAAACTTTCAAAATTATAAGGAATGCTGGTAAAATATTACTTTACGGACATAACGCCGATTTTCATAAATTTTTGTATACGGGGGGTTTTTTGGGGCGCTGATCACGAATCTGAAATTAGTTTTTTTGGTAACCTCTGGTTTTTTTAGTTAAACGGCTTCCAAGTAGACTACCGTAAAATTCTCCCTTCTTGAAACTGATTACCATCAAATGGAAACATACACTAATTGGACACTTATATATAAAACAAATACACTGAAATTAACAATAATTATTGTTTATTTTTAATAAAAATTACCTTCAATGAATTCACTTTTATTTACCTTGTAAGTATAAATATGATGTATAACTAATTCATATTTAAGTTCTAAAAAAATTAAAAACTGAGTTTGTTTGAGGTGTTTTTTACTAAAAATAAGCAATAAACTTTTTTAAATTTTTGTGTATTCGTTTAATATATAAGTACCCAATCAGTGCATGTGTGTTTTCTTTTGATGGCAATCAGTTTCAAGAAGGAGGAATTTTGGGGAAATGTCCATTTTAAGGTTAGTCCACTTGAAGGCTTCATAACTCAAAAATCAGAGGTTGGCGAAAGAAACTGATTTTAGATTTGTGATCAGTGCCCCAAAAAACCCCTTATGCAAAAATTCATGAAAATCGGCGTCATGTTCGTAAAGTAAAATCTCACCATAATTAATAATCTGAAGAAATATTTGGAAAAAAATTATTGATTTCTTGAACCCCTAATTATTTAAGATATGATAAAAATTTATAAGTAAATGCCGAAATATATTTTTTTTAATTTAATAAATTATATACATATTAATTTGTAAAATAAAAATCAAAAGCTATCATTTAAAATAGTATCCTTAACACTGTTCCGAATAAAGTAAATTTTAAATAAAATAAAAATAAATGTAAAAACAAATTCTTTACCACCATGCTTGTCTAGGAATATAAAAAAGCGTTTTATATGGTAAGATTGTAATTTTAAAAATGTCAGTTGTGGACTGTGGTATGTCATGTTTATGGCATATTTGTTAAACTAAAAAGTAGTACCTTAAATCTTATGTACAAATACAGCGCTATTTTCATGAAATTATACATATAAATTAAAAAATTCTATGTTAGGATAGGTAAAGGTTGCTAGGATACTTTATTATGGATACTATTTTAAAAGTAGAAACACATATTATAGTATTTTAATAATTTTAAAAAATTGTAAATATAAAGATTTTAAATATGGCATTCTGTTTGTACATATATATTAAAAGAAAAATGTTCTATATAAATGTTTAAAGAATATTTCAGTAAAAAACTGTGTATCACTTACCTTCTGTTCTCTACTAACTTATAACTTAAAATACCAAAATATTTTTCAACGTTTACTTCGGAAAGAGCGCCTTACTAGTGAATAACAGAAACCGGCAGGATTCGCTTTTCTATTCCTGATGTTCAAACCTATTTTCGTATGTGCGGCACATTTAACCAACTATTGTGATAGACCATTTAGATTGCCGTTTATTGAACTGCTTCGTTACGTTTGTGTTACGGAGGATGACAAAAGCTGCTATAGTTGATGGTTACGTCATTTTGTTGATTCTATTAAGTGTACCAATATGTATTTACTTCACAAGACACTAATTTGTATTATTATATATTTGTTTAAATTTACAAAAAAAATTATATTGTTCTAAGAAAGGAGAAAACCCATTCTCGAAAGATCGGTTTTTTCAATAAAATCGAATTGCTTTTTTTATTTTTGAATCAAGTGAAAAAAAAAACTTGCGCAAATAAATACTATTAAATAAGACGTTTGATCTAAGGTATTACAATTGGGGTTATGTTTTTTGAAATTTTAAATAAAGTGTGGGCCGCCTAGGGGGTGACTTACCCCTTGGCTGAAGTATAGTGGTTCTAGTACTTCGTGCTTGTATAACAAATTATTATTTTTCATCCATTTTATTTTTTTGGATATCTGCATTGAAAATTTTCGGATCTTATGTTTGGCTTGTATTCTATAGTATATCACTAGCAATGGCGCAGCTAGACGTGGGCGAAGCGGTCCCTCGCCCACGGCCTCGCACTCAAAGGGGCCTCGCACGAAGCCCTTTAAGTAAGAAGGTTACTTTCCTGCACCCAATCACTTAAAATTACAAGTTTTTATTAGTATAACTAGAACATTTTATTTTATTTATTACCTTTTTCCCTTTTTTATTTCATTCTTGTTAAAGTTCAAATAAAACAAACATCAATTAAATATTCCAAACTGTAGAGGCCATTGCTATGATAATGGCGCCAATATGGACGGCATCAACAAAGGAGTAAAATCAAGAATATTGACTATTAATACCGGAACATTCTTTACTTCTTGTGGCTGCCACAGCTGAAATCTTATCTTAATAGATGCAGTCAACACATCCTCCATCGCAAAGGTGTTTTTTGGCTTAATCCAAAAATTATATGTCCTATTTTAAAGTCCAACAAAAGGTGGGAATTAATAAAGGATAAATTGAAGATAAGCATAAAATTTGTATCTGATACAAGATGGGAAAGCCAAATCGCTGTTGTAAAAGCAATTATAATTCAGTTCAGTTCGGATTTAAAATCGATGATATTGTTGATTGCATAAATAATCTGAAAAATCAATCTAAAGATTCAGATACTCTCTGCTATTGCGAATCAATTGTTACTAACATGCTGACTCTAGAATTTATTATTTCTATACACGTGTGGTACGAAATATTAATCCGAATAAATAATATAAGTAAAATCTGCAGTAATTCAAGACACTGACACGAGATTTACTGCACTTAATCAATACTTCAATAATTTTGGATTCTTATACGAAATAAATAATTTAAAATTCTTAACAAATAGCAAACTTCTGAAACATTGCAATGACTTAGTTACAGTACTGTATATGAACTATACGAATAGATACAATTTTTAGTGCCTAATATACCAGACTCTATTAAAGACCTTAATCATCTTATTTTTTTTTTATCTTTGTGACAACTCACGAAGGATTTGCATATACATATATACTATATATATATTAGACATATACATATACATAAGTACCAGAGTACCGTGAGTGCCGGGTTTTCCGATGTTTAACCCATCTTTTTTGCCCCAGTTCCGTCAACGCTGCCCAAGCACTGAAACATGCAAATATTGCATTTCACAGCACCTTTTAGACAACGCGGTAGTGCCACCACGGACGTTATTTTAAATAACTACTACCTAAATAATTTATAATATATAAATAATTATTGAATATATAATTAAAAATGAATTGCAAGACATTTATCCTAGTTTTTATATTGCTATTAGAATTATGCTCATTATGCCACTAAGTACAGCTTCCACAGAAAGAAATTTCTCCAAGTTAAAAATTATTAAAAACTACTTGAGAAATAGTATGATGCAGGACCGATTGTCTGCTATTAATTGAAGTAGAGTTAGCTTCAAAAATCAATTACAAATCTTTAATAAATGACTTCAGCAAAGCAAAAAGCCGAAGGAAATTATTTTTGTAAAAAAAAAGATAAGATCATACAAATTACAAAATAAAT